>JBBPDA010000001.1:48695732-48734180 GCA_037974385.1 Arnoldichthys spilopterus
ATATGCAGCTCTAGACCCATGGTTGTGTCACTTTTTAGAGGGCATACCTCATTGTCCACCTTTTTATACAGTCATTGGTTTCATTCAGTTTCTACCATTACAATCATGGTCTTTTGCACTAGCCACTGTATTGGATTCATTGCTTTATGTTAGTACCAAGATAACGGTATTAGCCTGTAAGCAGTGTATTAGCCTAATAGCAATCTGAACTACATGCCAACCTTGCCAAATAAGGCAGTTAACTTAAGTTATGTGCATTCCTACTTTGTCCAAAAATAAAGCTGCCCATTCCTTTTGAAACACTGCATTGTAAAACCTAGATTAGGTTATATTAGCTATAAAACAGAAACTCTTATGTTTATATGTCACCCTCTGACGAGCATTTTCCACTCCACACAGGAGTTACCAAAACGGTGGCCCAGTGGCTTCACTCTGATGTGTACCAGCAAGCTAATTCTTTTTATATGTATGGTTAGGAAGCTAGATCAAGATTACTGCTATACAGACATTAGTATGCCGTTCAGGATTCCGACCTTAATTTCATCAAATGAGTTTATTAGCTTCATGATGACTGGAGCTAAGGGATCGCTGCATCTCCCATTACGTCATAAACCAGAGAAATACAATCCTACCACTGTCCTTAACAGTGTTACATCAGTGCACTGAGTCTGCTGTGCCCCGAATAGCCAGGAATGTTTGGGCCTATTTTTTGCTTGTGGCATTATGTTTGTGGTTCCACTCTGCAGTGTAGTTTAAGATCATGACTGGAATTTGCCATTAGAACGCATAACACCCCGGCATTCGCATGTCACCAGCACCTAGCTTCCAATGAGGGATTGTGAGAAACGTCCCTGGAAAATGCTAAGTACAGCACAACAAAGCTACTGCAGGCTATTCAGATGGCAGAAGTAAGAAAAGCCCTGCCAGAGTTGTACAGCTGACTTTATTAAAATGTTTGATCTATGTAAAGCCTGAATTGCTTCCACGTTTATCCATTTATCAATCGCTTTTCATCCCTTGCTCACAGGAGAGCGGACTGCTGCGTGGAAACAAATCCCCCTCGCAAATCATTCCTCAGCAGTGATGCATTTGCACAAGCGCACGCGCACACACACACACACACACACACACCTACAGCTGGAGTTGAGAAAAAAACACAACTCACTAGGTGAATTAATCATATCAATAAAAACGCAGCGAGTGGCTTGACGGAGATGGATCGGTTGATTGCCAGTGAACGCAGAACGCCTGCAGAACGCCAAACTTTCTCTTTCTTTTCTTCTCGCTCTCTCCCCCTCCACCCAAACCCCCCACCCCTTTTCTGGCAGACCTCCCTTTTTTTAATCTCTCTCCAGCATTCTACTTAAATCGGTTAAATAATACATTGCATTAATAGGTCTCCACAGATCTTGTACCACTCCCTGTAGGACCAGTACTCATACAAATTGTCTGACCAATATCACTCTATTAAATATGACTGTGTGCCTAAAAATGGAATCCATCATTCAAATTTAACCTGCTTTTATCTGCAAACACAACGCATTTCAATCAGTAATGCAGTTGCTTGTGCAGCTAAATGTAACTACCCCCCCCACCTCCCTATTTTAAATTTTCATGCGCTTCACTCAGCTAATCCTTAGAGGTATTACAAATTCCATTTCACCGATCAGCCATAACATTAAACATTAGCAGCTGCCTGACAGGTCCCCATCAAGCTGCAGATCTAATCCATACAGCACTGTCCTTTCTATCAAAGACATAAACCTGACTATGTTACAGTGAAAAAGTAGAAGATCTATTCGGGAAACATTTTTTGTGACTACTGTCCTCAACAGCCAACACGACTCATTTTTATTCACAAAACACCTCAGCATTTTAACCCGAGCATACACCGTACCTCATCGTTAAGGTGATCAAGCTTTGGATTAGCGTCACTCCCGCCAGCCCTTTGAAGTTCATCATGCTTCTTGCTGAAACTCTCCCACAGCACACTCTAAAAATACCTCCTGCCAGAGTTAATCAGTAAATATCTTCATAAACCATTAATCTTCAGTATTCAAATGAGCATTACAAGCTTCTATTCATCTTTTTTTGCCAGAACCCCTCGTTTTATGACAACCTGTGTCAAAGAGCCTCTAAATCACTGTCTCGATGCAGTCTGAGCGTGGGATCAGAAAAGGATTTTTCCTAAAGTATAGGTAGCCAGGGAAAGATAAGACCATGTGGCCAGCCCACTAGCTTTTAAAAGATAGGGAGTCTTGTGGTGAAAGTTCCGTCACGACTTTATGATCTCAAAGTCCTCTAAGCTTTCTCTGTGGATGTTGACCCCTGATTATGCACATGATCTTTACTGCTCATAGGAGTCCACGCTTATCTGCTGTCTTACGTTGGAAGATGCTCAGGAATCTTTTCACGGATGCACATCATTTTATTTTCAAAGTGTATGGGCAAACATTTCTCATTTAGAGTGACGCCTCCGTCTTTCAAGGTACATTTGCCTTGTGTGTCACTCCACACAGGAAATCCAGAGAGAAAACGATCAAGCTGCAATGTAATAACACCAAGAACATCAATTCATCTAGATAAAAAAATTTGATCAATTCACATAAAAAAGTAATATGTGTAAAGGAACGGCATTGAGTGCAGCTCAGACTACCCTCTGAATTTTGGTAAAGCAAGTCCATGAATTCTCCCTCTCTCTCAGTTGTCTTATTTCTCTCCCGGAATTACAGTGACAGAAAAATGTTGTGGCCAATAACACATAATTGCTGCAATTTTCCATTATTGTCAAAGTCCCTGAGGGAGATTGGGAAGAGAGTTTCTTCAGGTCCGTCCAAGTACATGTGTACACGAATAATTCTTAAATACACAATACACACACACACTTTTTAAATGTGGCACCACTGGTTCTTTAAGATGTCCTTTTACACTTAACACATGTCTGAAAAAAAGGACATATTGTGTACCTTGAAAATTGCTTGAATTATGTGATATACGTAATAGCCCTCCCCTAATATACACATACATATTCATAAAAATACATTCACATCATCACACACATATGCAAACACTCCATAAGGAAGACAGTACAGCGGCACAGATCTGACATGCCGCGGCATCCGTACCCTAATCTTTGCCATTAAAATCTTCAGCAGCTTTCTCTTGTCAAAAGCCTTCCTGTCAAGAGCAAATCGGTCACACATGACGACAGCGGCGCTGTGGGAATTCATTGTGCTTCTGGCGGTGGCCACATTCTTCTTTAATGTCCTATATTCCTGAGATACTCTGCTTGTTCAAAGGAATTCACCCTTGAATTGAACACAGCCTCAAATAAAGACGGACAGATGTCGCAGCAAATAAGAACTGATTCCTTCTGCGTCAGGCTCCGAGTGCAAATCAGCAGAGCTTCTGTTCAAAACTGCTGCAGGTTCAAACGGAGTAGCAGGTCTGTTTGGCAAGGCTAGTGCCACGCTAGTGTTTAATATTTTTCACAGAATTTGTCTGTTCAGCTCAGCAGGCATAATAAACAGGGAGTATCCCACAGAGGCAATTTGCGGGGAGTTTCGGCAGGATGTGTGTGGCCTGGAGACATGCGGCGTGGGACGGCCTGGGCTGCCTGCTTATCAGGAGAATAAATATGATGGTGGGGTATTAGTGAGCATTAATGAGCGAAGGACGTGTGCGGCTCAGATGGGAGCCCTGCCCGGTGCCTCCCTCATGCTGCTGGACAGGATCGCCCACCTACAACGGTGGAAGGCTCAGCTGGAGCTTCTCAAACCTGCTGGAGAGGTGCACGCATTGGCCTCTTTCAGATTTTTCACAAATTTCTTAGTAAACCTATGCCAGCAGAGCCTGAAAACACAACAAACCCTTATATTCAGTGCTGGACTATCTCCAATACCCCAGGTAATGTAGGCTTAATCATAGGCCCATGATTGCGCTAATCAGGACGTATACTGCTGGTAGGCTGATATGATGAATTATTATTTTTCCATGTTGTTTGATTCCTGTAATTCTCAGTAACGACTTATAATTGTTCTGTCTTTCCTAATGCACAACTTTAAGAAAGATATTCCGAGAACAAAAAGCTAATGTATCCCAAAAAGTAGCTCACACTCATGCTTTTGTCACTACCCACGCCTAACTGTTGGGCTCTAATGTGGACAAACACTGCTGGTCTCTAGTCTGGCCACACGTTTCCAGCTCTTACAGCTCCCACCGCACCACATCAATCGTCCTCACCCCCACGTCGCTTGTTGAAAATGGAGGGCGCTGGTATAAGAGTTTGAAAGTGCTTTATTTTTTATGCTCTGGGCTTTTTTGGACTGGCGGGGCAGTGATGGATGCGGACGCGTGAAGTGCGGCCCGTTTGGTGCAAGGGTGAGCGAGAGAGCGTGCAGAGCCGGGACACAGTCGCCCAAACTCAGCAGCCTCTCAGCACACATAGATCAATGGGGAGCGACACGGCATAGAGCCGGAGCTGACAAGCAGATAAGCACCACCCCAACAGGTCTATCTATCACATGTCTTTACCACCCCTCCCCCGACTCCACGTCCCTCAAAAGCTAAAGGGATCTTCATAGAGAGAACAATGACCACATTACTTTTTAAAGATACGATACTTTTTAAAGAGGCGAGTGTGTGTGTGTTGGTAAGGGATGAGGTCGTTTTGCTACCACTTCGAAGTTCCATGCTAACGGTTTTACTTGCCATTTTTTTATGAGTGTGGAATATGCAGCACTACATTCAGTTAAGAATAAGACTGTAACTCTAGCACTAGTTTTTCCTTGCCCCTGTCATCTTTGGCTTGTTCATTGGGGACTCGGACCCGGTTTCTGTAAAGCTGCTTTGTGACAACGTCAGTTGTAAAAAGCGCTATAGAAATAAACTTGACTTGATTTAAACACACTTTTAATGCAGTGATGAAAAGTAAAGCAAGGAGAAAATAGAAGGCGGGAGAAATACAGAAAAGGGTGATCGAGAATTCTAAGAACACAAACGTAAGTTTTGAACCTATCCTGAGCTCAACCCAATGTCATCCGAACCAAAAGGTCCCACCAACGTCCAACAAATACCCATCTACTGTCTAGTAAGCTTATAAGGTCTGTCCATCCATCTATTCATCTTCTAAACAGCTTCTTCTATTTTGGGAAGCTGGAGCCACTTCCAGCTGACTACAGGCCTAAGGCAGGGTGCAAGGCCTATCTATGCACAAAAAAAAACCCATCAACGTCCACTGGCTAAAAGGACCAATCATTGGTCAGCTTCACCGTCCTGCTATGTACTGGTCATTCCTACATTATTTCAGCTCCACCCCCACATCCTCCTACTTCATTATGTTCATCAGTTTCCTATTCAGAGACTAATTAGCATTAAAATATCATATATATCTTAACCTTTGCTTTTCCCTGTCATTCTTTTTTTTTTTAACTCACTGCCTTGATAATGATTATTGTTCTGTTTCTCTGTGTATGATGTTTTTTTTCTGTTCCTTGGTTTTCCTGTCCCTGTCAGTACTGACTTCTCAGCCTACATAGATTAGGCCAAAGTCTTAAACATTCTCTCAAAACTGTGAACATGCACAAAAAATTGGTTGGTGAGGGGTAATGTATGAGTCTTTAAATAATGTTTGTTTCAGAGAATGTAAAGTTGCAATAACAATAGAGGACCTCAGGTTGCTTAGTCATTTGATTTGGCTAAATGAACGGAAAGTAAGCATTAGCCCATTTTACCTAACCCCAAGACACCATTTCTTAAGAGGGAGGATGAAGGAGAATTGTATCCTACTACACATCACAAGAAATAATAGTCTCTCAGAGCTGTTCCACATCTGCCCTCACCAAGTGTGTCAATTAGACCAGTTCATTCAGGGGTCGCTCTGCTGTCAGATTCATAGTATAAATGATCTAAAGGTAAATAAGATAAATCCATCAGTAGGCTGCTGCTGCTACGAATGGTGCATTCGTATCTGTCTGTCAACCTCAGTGAATCAATATTGTTGACGGTCTTCACATTGAAAGCACTGTTCACCTAAACACACTTTAGGCGGCAGTACTGAAATATGGAAAAGGGACAAGGGAGCATCCATTCCCTCAGGGCACAGGAACTGCAGAAAGTGCGATGGAGCGTTAGAGCTTCAAGGAAAGAGTGGCTCCTTTATAGACTCTGGAGGGATCTTAAATTCAATATGCTAGTCAATTGCTCCCTGACTCTGTTCTACAAGCTATTGAATTAAATTGAGCACAGCTTTGGTTGATAATAGCATGGATTTCTTTATTTTAATCCAGATCACTGTCCTGTCTTCTCCTATGCCCAAATACAAATTTTTGGACATGAAATCCCATCATTCATTCCACCTGTGTACACCTGCTGACCTGACTATACAGGCTTTCCAGATAAAAGGGAAGCGTGAAGACCTCTGCAGGTATACTGTTTGTGTGTGTGCGCATGCATGTGTAATGAGGTAGAAAGCACGGAAAGAAAGAGAGAAAGCACAAGACATTGAAAGAAAGAGGAAATAGCATGAACGAGGACAAGGGTGAGAGGGAGAAAGAAATGAATCCAGCTCTGAAAGAGAAAAGGGGGCTCGACTGAAGGAGCTTTGTAATGCCACACATTCCAGACGATAAGCCCAAACATGCTCTCCTTGAGAGATCCTGACAAATATTCGGTTACGTAATGCACGTAACCATTAGCCTGTTGGTGTGATTATGTTTCTGGAAAAACAGGGATGAAAGGCTTTCTTAACTTTAGGGGGAAAAACGATTATGAGCATCTTGCCATTGCAGAGAAGCTCTCTTCTCCTACGGCTCAAGGACAGGTTCTGTGCCTAGCGACCATGAGTCATGGTAACCACGTGGACAGTTAACACTGAAGCACCCCACTGTTTTCTGTCATGTCCGACTTGATTAAAAAAGCTCATTTCTATTTAACATTAAGATAAGTAAGTGAAACCAAAATGCAGGATCTCCAACTCTGAGAATGTTTTCGTAGAGATTGTTGTTTGCTGTTCTCGTCATCTTGCCAGTGATCCCTTAACAACAACAACAACAACAACATTCCATATAAGAAATGCTACCCAAAGTGCTAAAATAATGAAATGAAAGTGACTATTTGTCATTGTGAACACACTCAGGCACCACAACAAAATGTGACCTCTGCATTTAACCCATCACACGTGCACACGTGGAGCAGCGGGCAGCTACCAACAGCGTCCAGGGAGCAATGTAGTGGGACGGTACCTTGCTTAAGGGTACCTCAGTAGAGCCTGGGTTACATGAATGTTATGGCTTATCAGTGTATATTGTATATCAATTAAAGCCCCAAAATAGTAAAGGTTATAGATGCTAAAATATATTTTTGTAATATATATTTAATTAAAAACAACAAGCAAAGAATAAAACTAACAGAAACAAACTTTAGTGATAATAAGTCTTTATTACTGCATAGATTAAAGATTCAAGTTAATGCCAACAACTGTCTGTGTTTCAAAGATGATTATGCTTTAATTTACAGTTCTTACTGCAGGAACACTAGTACTAAAATGAAATGTGTGACATTCATGTTCTATGTGATCATGAAGAAAGTTGGTGAGATAAAAAAAATCAATGACTTTGAAATGTATAACACATTCTTCACATATCAAATACATGCAACAGCACTGAGAA
This sequence comes from Arnoldichthys spilopterus, assembly GCA_037974385.1. Taxonomy (NCBI): domain Eukaryota; kingdom Metazoa; phylum Chordata; class Actinopteri; order Characiformes; family Lepidarchidae; genus Arnoldichthys; species Arnoldichthys spilopterus. The sequence continues at coordinate 48,703,400 of JBBPDA010000001.1, forward strand.
ATAGTGTGGTTGAAGGAAGAGGCCAGATTAAGTGTCAGGAATAGCAGCTTTTCCATCTGCCTTAAGGGGTTAATAACCAAAACCACATCTCCAGTCAAGCGTATCATATCTAAATGTGTGGCCTATAGTCTATTTGTAGCCTCGCTGAGACACAAAGTTCCTTTTTCTGTCTTGGAATCAGAGGGCCTGTGTTCTGAAACGTCTTCCTTCCCCGTCTCAAGAATGAGCACATTCATGAGCAGACACACATAAATTTGTCTCTTTTTACTTCCTGCAGTGAAATTTTGTTGCGACGAGAAAAGCGTCTTTCTGTGTCTTTCGTTCTCTCTCTTGCTGTGCGATTGCCAGTCAAAACACCACATGACCCTCTGGGGTCCTCCACAGTCAACAAACAATAAGCTCTTGTTTTGCACATTTCCCCCTTTTTTCTCAGAGTTGCATAGCGCTTTGGAGGCTGAATTAAGCGCTCTGAGAGGAGGAAGAAAAACTCCAGCGTTCTCTTTCAAATTCAAACCCACACAGACGCTCCTAACCCACACACGTGCTTTTGTCAAAACAAACGCAAACAGGCATGCGGCCTCACCTTGCCATATGTACAGAGTAAACAGGCCAGGATGACCTCTGCAGGGTTGTTGTGGGTTGACAGGAGCTTGCACGCTAGCAACACTCCACAGTACGCAATCCATCCGTCCACATGCCTCTTGAGAGGTTGCCATTAAAAAATGGCTGGAAAACTTTGCAGGTCGACCCCGGCAGAAGTGTTAAATGTCAACTTCATGTCGAGGTTTAGATAAATGGGATCAACTAGGTAAAGCCGTGAGAGAGCCACAGAACCTGCATCAGTTTTTATCTCCACTCGGCTACGAAAGCAGAAGCGTCCAGTTCCTCACGAGCATAATAGCTGGCAATAAATGTGCAAACCTCGACCCAGTTCGAAAAAGTGAGTCATGTGCAGACCTCTCCATGCGTTAGTGCGTGAAGAGCCAAATGAATGACGGTGCTCACAGAAGACTTTTTCATGAACTCGAAAGCTGTTTTAGTTGTGACATTGTTCACTCAGAGATCCAGATCTTTTACAACGACTGTTGAACACGAGACTTCTAACGAGGAGGGTTGAACACAAATCCACAAATGTCCTTGACAGAATGGAACCACCGAGCCTTTTAATACACACCGTACCTCGACTTTACATATTATTAGTGACAAAACGGTAATGAACACACTTCTTGTGCCAAATCTGATGCAAAGACTCACACACATTTATGGAATAACCCTGTCTTACCCTAGACTTACACAGACAGGGCAGCAAGTTGGAAAACAGAACAAATCAGGCTACATGCCAACGTGGTGTGGAGGACGGTTTTGTTTTAAGGTTTTCTCATTCTTTACAGTTGAAGGGCAAACAAGTGCCATGCTTAAACACTCCCCAGCATGATTTGTCTTTACCAGCACACTGCACCACAACTTCAGACCCAACCATCTCTGACCGACTTAGCGAGGGACCCCAGAATGTCAACAGTTGCCTGGCAAATAAACAAAACACCTCGGCTTCCGAAAATATCAGCACACTTGCCATTTTTGTGTCTGAAACCGTTTGCTCAAACGCCTCCGCTTGGTAATCTCTGGCCTGAAGGTAAAACCAGGGGGAAATTGAGCTTATCACAAACATGGCAGTTTTGTAGCAATCATAGGGAACAAAAGGAAATGAAAGAAAGTGACAAAGTGACTTCCTGCAAAGGAAGCAATCGTCACAGGCAATCACTGGTCTAAATGTCAACCTTTCAAGTGCCCTATTTTAAGTAAACTTGCCTCATTCTTTGAGTCAGGGCACAATGCTTAACAACAATGCTGTGTGTCATGTCTGACGCCCAGGCCCAACTGGACTTTTTTTAACCTATAAATGTCAGCAAATCATAGAACTGAATCATTCTAAGGGAATGCTAAGTAGACTTCCAGAATATTCTGGAACTGGGAGAATTGTTCATATATATTTGGAAATGTCTAGTATTTTTTAAAACTTCCTTTAATCTTCTAGAACTTTCTGGGACTGTCCAGAAAAGATAAAAATTTGCCTGTTTTGCCACTATAAATACAAAACTTTTGTGGGCCGTGGTCATAAAATCAAAGTTTCTGATGAATAGAGCTGTTTTTACAACCCCAAATCACAAAAAGTATTGAAAACGCGAATAAAAAAGTAAAAAATAGGGAATATTGTGTAATACTCTGGCCATTATCCAACATTAACCCACAGATGTAGCATTATCAAACTGCTAAAAGCATATGGGTTAGGTGAGTGGTACAGCTGCTCTGGTTTACTACAGTCTGAGAACTGTTTGAGCTACCAAAGAAGCTGATGGGAGCCAGACAGGTAGAACCTTCTCATCATCTGGACATGCTTGTATCACTCTGTGGCCTGTACACTTCCACTCCAGGGAAGCTGCCAATAGCATTATCTGAGTAAACAGAATAATGATCCCTGAGGTCTGGCTGTGAATCTGTAAGGGAATGCTAATTATTGGAAAATGGCCAAATTGCAATTGGAGACTTCCGATAATTTGATTCGATTGACTTTGCTCCACATACAAAGGACACAGTGCCCCTTTTTGCTGTGCAGAAACAGGATAGAATGTGAATCACTGGGCTTCAGCAGAGTTTTGAATGGGTCATGCCGGAGGACAGTGTATTTCCCACTGCTGGGAAAGCTTTTGTGTTTGATTCCGACTAATCTCAGAAGCCAGAATCCCACACCATTGCACTTTATTAAGATTCTGGGAGCAAGCCCTTTTTGCAGTAAGCAGGAAAACCCTGGTGCTAAAGATATTTCCTTGCTTGCCATCAGACTTTGCAACATTTTGTAGAGTGGTGATGATGGGGAACTGCAGCCTGTGGAGGCAATCTGCTTTGAGTGCTTTGAAATGAGTTAAGTGGATGTTCAAATCACCCTGCATCCCTTGTGCTGTACCCCTGAGGAAACTAAGTAATAGTGTGCCACAAGCTTCAGCTTCTCCAGAGAACACAGGAAATAGCAAAACATGGCACCAGTCACTAGTACTGTTGCAAATAGGTTAATCAAGCAGGTGCAGGCCTGTGGAGCTAAAAAAAAATAGAGAAAATAGAAAAAGTAATATTTACAGTATAAATGTTCAGAACATTTTTTCTTCTCAGATTATGATGAAGAAAATGCCAAATGCCGTTCCAAAAAAGTTTTAAAAAAGCAATAAATACTGCAATACAAAAAATCTACAAATTCTGTAATTCTCATGAAATTTTATTTCTGACAAAATACAAAGAAATTACTTTTAATGATGTGTGCAGCCCACTCAGAAAAGTTGGAACAGAGAGAAAATAAGAGTGAAAAGTTATATAGTTTTTAAATATTCCACAATACGCAGGTAAACTGGTAACAGGAGAAGGGATCATGATTGGGTATGAAAAGAGCATCTACCAAAGTCTCAGTTTCTGCATCAAAGACGAGTCTTGGCTCAGCACTTTGTGCCAAAACAAATTGGCAATCATGTCAAAAAGAACAAAAAGAACAAAAAGAACTTGGAAACTGTATAAAGCAAGACCAGGCAAAACTGCAACAATTAGTATCTTCAGTTCCCAAACAATTTAAATTGTAAGGTGATGTAACATAGTTGTAAACATGTCTCTATCCAACTTTTGCAGTCATCAAACTCAAAATGTGTTTATATTCACAAAATACATTTAAGTTGGTGAGGGAGATCAATCAAATCAATTCTTTGTATGTTTGTCAGTTAAATATAGCTTAAAGAGAATAAACAAACCAAATATTCTTATTTTTATTGTGTTTCACAAAATATCCAAACTGAGATAAGATCTATTTGAGAAATAAGTAAACCTGATTCAATTTTCTTGGTGATAAGCTCTGAAGAAGTTCTACTTAATAAGCTCCACTTCTTTGGCCCTGACTACAACTAGCTAGGGAAATGAAATCAATGACAGCTTAATAACATTATTTATTCTCTGCCTTAGGAGAGTATGGGAAAACTCTAACAATGTTGCAGTTCTTATGGGTGGGTCAAGACATCCCTGTAAATGTGACAGAACTACATCTCATTATCACTTGTTTTCAAAGTGGACACCTTCTAGTTTCCAAAAGTCTAGCATGTCCTGCTGTCCAGACAGACTGATGTGTTCAAGTTCAGGGAGCCGCAGTGGCTCTAAATCTCTAGTGAGGAGGAGGTGGACCATGCTCACGCTGAATAGACAGATGTCCCCAAACATTCTCATTCGCCAAAGTCAGGGGAGGAGAAAATAACACACAGCAGGAATGCCGAGGATCTGTTTACAGAGCTTTCAATAGCCACCAAGATTAATTACACTCTGCCCCCACAAATAATCAATTAATGTACACGCCAATGAACAGGAATGGCCATCTTTAAACTTTAATGAAGCTTTAACTGTTTCTTCATGTCACACTGTAGCCTCAAGGTCTCTGGGAACAGTTCACATCAACATGGTCCAGCCCTGTTCAAGTATGCGTTGCGTGCACTGCTTCACAGGACGAGAGCAAAATGAAAAGTACAGTACTTTTATGCATTCCGTTGCCGGGCTCGCCCCCTCCCCCTCCATTCTCTCCTTGAAAACAGGACATTGTTGAGCCGAACAGAAACATGTTGCTTTTGGCATGAGCGCCCGCTCTCTCCCCGCACACAACAGGGCCTGCAATTAGCATGGCCAGCTCCCCAGAACAAATATTCTTCACTGTAATCCTGCCAGAGCGTCAGAGACACGGCTCTGCGGCAGGAATGCTAGGCATTTCCTTTAATGTGCTTTGGCCTAGCTGGGTCAGAGGAACCAACACTCACAGCACAGCAGACTCCCAGAGAACAAAACTTCCTGCCTCTCGCTCTCCCCTAAAAAAGGACTCTCACTCTCGTCTCATATTTCAATCCCCCTAGACTCCCTCTTCTTATCTGTGGCTCTTGTCCACAGTCTGCCTTTTAAAAGGTAGTTTCACTCTCACACACACCAACGTGCTATTCTTGTCTCTGTTTTCTACTTTTATCGAAACATTTTCCAGGTAGACTTTTCACCTAATATCAAAAGCAAACAGTGTGTTCATAATCACTCCCCTTCTAAAAGTAGTTTCAGTAGCTTACAGAATTACCTCAACCTAAGGGTCAGAAGGCTAAACTAGGTCACTGGAAGACTACCATTTACCTCCATGTTAATTTCAAATGCAGACCCTCACCAGTACTTATAGTGGTTTCCCATGGCCCTCTGATTAGCCTAATGCTCTTTGTAATCCCCAAGCCAGGTCTAAATGCTAATAGGAATTCTCTTGTCACCAGGGCCCCAAAAAGTTGTCATCTTCAGCAGTCTGGGCCGGTGCTGCAAAGGGCCAAATTTGAATAGTAAACGTCCAGTCATTCCATGTAAAAGTCTAAAGTTAAAAGAAAAATGCAGGTTTTTCATACGGGTTGATTTTTTGCAAAGTAAACAGAATTTGCTTTTCCATTTTTTTTCAACTGTTATCAAATCCTTGGTGTTTTTCTCTTCTATAAGCTAGCAGTCTTGCGTGGCTGAATAGTGATGAGTCTTTACAGCATGGTAAAAAATATTAACTTAAAGGTTGGAGAGGCACTTGAATAATTCCGTCAGAAAAACTTGATGGGCCTCTCTAAGTGGTCTATTGAACCTACCTTTCTAGCTTTGCACCATGACGTCAAACTTTACCGTCCACCACCTGATGATGATTTACTGCTTTGACATTTTTTCACACCTTGAGAAAATCTAGTTAGCCGTCAAAGGTCAACATATTATTCCACTTTTATTGAGGATTGATTTCCTGTAGTGGGAATGGTCCAGAGGAAAACAGGTGTCATTAGGGGGCCATTGAGGAAAGCTGAGGAACATCATTATCAGTCTCCTTCTGCTTTTTTAGGTGCCTTTCCTTTCTTGGCTTTTAGTATTATCACAGGCTACACAGGCTCCAGAGGTCAGAGCACCTCTCAAAAACATGGCACACACTGATTCACCACCGATATTATCGCTCTTCTCTTCAGCATACGCCCTTGCACATGCAAGATCCCTGTAAATACATTACATTCCTCTGCTATGACGGAACTCCTTGCCAATGAGATAGGGTGAATGACCTTTAAAAACGAGCCCATATTTCAGCCCATTCTCATTTGGTTGCAGTCTTTTAAATGCAGTTCTATCTCTTCCCACCCCTATGCTGTCAGCAACGCAGCAAGGAGCGGACGTAGGAGTACGAGATGGAGCTTAATCGCATTATGCAGAAAGTTCCAGTTCTGCGTGACAGAAGCAATTGTTTAATGTAAAATCAATAAGATCTCACTATGTCTTCAGACTCCAAGTGCAAAACGATGGCCTAAGCTGATGGATCATGACAGTAATGTTTTTCTTATGTAAATGGTAACCACTGAGCGCATACCATTACAACAGTGCAACCCTCTGCCCCCGCCTCCCCCAACCCTCGCCACACTGAGCACAAACAGATGCATGAAGATATTGAAAGAAAAAAAAGTTCACTTTTATGCAACTGCCAAAAAAAATGAACCACTTTCCCGGGCAGGAAAAGCCCATTATGGTCTGGGGATTGCTGGTAAAGGTGGGCAGTCTTTGCATGGCTCATTAAAGAGAGGCCAGTGTGTGAACTGTATCGTCTGGATGGTACGCTATGAGTAGCATGTTTCTGGTGGGAAACTGAATCCATCACTTATAAGAAAAACAACACCCTGGGACCAGCATATTAACTCTAAAAGTATTGTAGGCAAAGAAAACAGCAGGTACACTTCAGCACCACAGAGCTGCCAACAATACAGCAAAACAGCAGCCAGAACTAGACACAATATCACTAAGCAAGTCACAAGTGCACACACACTCACTAAACAGCAGCCAGAACTAGACACAATATCACTAAGCATGTCACAATTGCACACACACTCACTAAACAGCAGCCCAGCCTAGACGCAACATGGCAAAAAACAAGTGACAATTGTGCGACAGACAATGCCTTCAAAACCAAATCAGTCAAAACAACATAACAGCTACCTATCATTAAGACAAAACACTGGAGGGAACGCTTTAAAAGAACCACAGCCTGCTGCAGGCCCGACACAAGTACACCTGCCACAATAAAACAAGGGCCATCACCCGTTGCTAGGACCGTTGCGATAACAAGCATATATTTTTCAGCTTAATTGCCAGTGTGCTGCCAGTCCAGGCTGAACACATAGGCGCATGCAGGGAATGCAGCATGTATCCATCAGGGAGCGCATTCTTCATCGCAACATTTGCATCCTGATAGCCCTATAAGGAGCCTTATCAGCTTGGGGTAAATAAAGCCATTTGTTAGTTTAATCACAGACGTCTGAAGAAACTTGTCACATAAACAACATGGACCTGAAAAAAAAGGAGGAAAGAAAAACATTCGCTCTTCCCACCACACCTCTTGCAAAGGAAGAAGAAGAAGAAAGGACCATATCAAAATAAGATAAAAAAAATGTTTGGCTGCAGGGATTTCAGGGGAGTTCTTATCCAGTGGTTGAGCAAGAGCAAAAGTGCATTAGTAAAACAGTCAGGTAGAACTCTGGGCACCACGTTCTGACAAACTGTGAGAGTAATTTGTTAATAAACAGTCCAAATTAATATAATTACAGGAGTAAAGTCACGATAAGTACAAGGCAAGGAGAAAATAGGTCATGTGTAAGCAGTGTCACTGAATATGACATTTCCATCCAGCTAAATCTGATGCCCATCCATCAGATTAGCTTTCTGATTAATTCTCTTAAGTAGATCACAGGTTAAATTATTCCTGAAATGATGGCAGGGGATTATTGCTTATTTTCATTCCTGCTCATCTCAGAACTAACAAGACGCCCATTCCAAATACCAAGTTAATCACAGATAATTTAGCATAGCTGAAGTATGTATTATACCCTTCATCCTCAAAAGGGAGGAAGGGAGGGAGCTATCTTCTTGAAATGAGAAGCACAACACTTGGGCTAAGACAGAAGACGAATAATAGCCTCCCTTCAAGACCATTAATCAGCTCTGTAATGTTTATTTGGGTAAACTCACTGAATCGAGTAGCCGGGGGTGTCCAAATGAACGGTTTTAGGCTGACACGCATCAGCGGAGTTTGATGTTGCTCAACGACATATTCTGAAAGCTATATTAAAACATGACCATGCACGTACAAGTGTCTGAGTGCGTTATTCATGCAGCGAGGGAGAGAAAGAGGGAGTGAGAGTACCTTCGATCTTCCTCAGGGCTGTCTGACAAGCTTCCTGGCTGGCAAACTCAAATGGGTTGTTGCATGTTCGTACGCTGTCACATTCGCACTTCCCATCGATGATGTTACAGCCCGTAACCAGGTTCTCATTGCACGGCTCAAATCCCAAGAGCTGGTCGTCATCCCAGTTTTCATCTGAGAAAGGATCAAAGAGGAGCAAATATTTATGAAGCTGAAACAATTCCAAACCCAATGATTTACAAGGAGAATTATACAATGGAGCTTAAAGGGAAAGGATGAAACCTAAATGCAGCCTACAGCTTTCTGCATAGTCAAAAAAGAAGTGAATGTTACAGCTGAGGTCACTATACATTAAGCTATAGCTGCACTTCTCAGGTAATGAGGGTAGAGAACAGTAGATAAAAGCAGGATCTCTCCACAGTGGACTATAAGTGACTCTGTGAGCCAAACAATATCTGGAATGAGAAAGAGAAAATCCAATCTAATTTTTCATACTGTATAATGCTCTTTGTGCATTCTCTTTTCAACTTACTATACAGTGACATTTCAACAGGGAGCAGCAATTTTGAAAACAAGACTGACCCTGAACCTTGCAACACTGCAATCTCCCAGCAACATTATGAAGTGTTATTTACAGTGCAAACACACATTATTGATATGGGGCCTAGTGTTTCAGCTAACTGTGTGCCCGTCTTATCATCAGTCCGTGTGTGTGTTCAGAGGGGAGAGAATACACTCGGCTGTATATGCACATTCTACAAGTGCCTGTGCATGCACGGAGGTGCATTTGCGTGTGTGTAATGTGTGTCTTTACCAGAATCTGCCTCTGAGGAATGCAGCCTGCTCCCCAGTAAGTAAAGACCCATAGATTTCTACGGACACTTCCTTCTTTGCGAAGGTCATCGAGTTGCCTGGCGAAATCCTCCTTACCCAACAACAGCTATATAACACAGTGAGTAACAGGACAGTCTGCGATTTTCTCAACCAAAGCCAACATCAATCTTGCAACCGGCCAGCGTTACATCAGATATGTGCTGCTTACTGCCCTTAAACTTGTCTAGAAACAGTGCACTCTCTGGACCTCCGGACTGATCCCTTTAAATATGTTGGGCGAGGACAAACAAGCAGAGGAAAAGTACTTAAACAACAATGGTGTGCTGTTGGCTGGGTGTGTGTATAGCTACTGGTGGGAGTGCAGCACATGGCTCCCAAAGGCAGGCCATAGATTTGGCCTGTGGGATCAGATGTGCTGGGTGTGATCACAGCTGCACAGCACAACGCCCATAGTACGCACTGCTATGGATACAGGACCTGCATCGTGCTCCAACACTGACCAAACATGGGAGTGCCGTTTATCATTTAGCCAGGACGTTCAAGTGTTAGGGACAGAAAGGGACATCAGTATGAAGATAACAACTCCAATACTGAAATGTAATCACAGTAATATTCATTAAGTTACTGCAAAAATCAAATGCAAATATCCACTACATCCAGATCAGCGTGTGATAGCGACCATCAGGTCTTAATATCAGAGGTAGTAGAGATGAGAAGTATGGAGGTTACTGCAACCCTAACTTATCCTGCACCTAGTTTTAACAGTTTTATGATGTTCATTGCCTAAGTTTAAAGAACATTCACAAAATGTAAAGGGTTTTAGATAAAGTTTCTTCATAACTGTAAAAAAGTTTCACACTGCATTTACAAAAATGGTTCCTTAGGAAACTGTATTAAAAGACTTTACTTTTGAAATAATTTTTAATCATTCTAAAATAGTCAAATACATGGCCAAATTCACATTCAAATTAGCATTCAAGCAAAATGTGTAAGTGTGCATGTGAAAACACAGTGAGCTCAAGTTTGTGAACTGATGCTCAGACGCCACGTCCTTGTCTTTTTCACCTCCACCATGGGGGTGAGAGCCACAAATAGCTGCTGTCAACAGCCAATCCTTCAGTAACTAAGCCAGGCTCTCCAGACTGGTCCTGGGTCACTTAGCAGGGTGAGAAGGTTTGAGCCAGTGTTGGTCCAGCCAAACATGTCTGCCAGTAGCCTGGCATGGGGCTCATATGATAAACATACCCCTGGTGGTCTGAGCCACACACTGAGCTTTGGTCTGGCAACATCCCTGACAGAGATGTGTTACTCTGGTCCCTCACCTCCCAGGAGCTTCCACATGAAGAGCCGCCTTGGACCAAGGGTGCCGTTTCAAGTCCCTGGGCCACGGTGCTCTCCAAAAGAAGTCGTATATAGCTGCTGAGATTAGATTTCCATTCCCAGAGACCACGGACAGAACATCTTTTAAAAGCGTGGTTCTGTTTTGACACTTCTCCTGAGCCAAGCACACTACAAACGTTCACTAACAAAACGGTTAAAGGAAACCGTATTCTGCTGCATTTTAAAGAGGGCATGACAGTTCTATTAGTAGGTTTAAGGATAAGGTGACAGTTTTATTAAACCTACATACAAATATGAAGGCCCAACTAATATTAAGGCCCTACAAGGAGATACAGCATGGCTTCTTGCTGGAAAGATAAACACCATTTTTCGGGAGAAGGCTGGAATGTTTACCAATACCTTGACCCAGACAGAGAAATAATGAGGAAAAATGCAGCCTCTTTACATTACTTAATTTATCGACCAGTAAACCGGCAGCTTAAGCATTCCATTAAAAATCATGCAACTAACTCCTTCCCTCGAGTCTCTAACAAACCCACAGATAAAAGATATCTACAAATGACAAGCTCTTCAACTTAAGTAATCAGTGGAGTCAAAGCACAAGTGAAAGGCTTCCATATCAGTGTTTCCTTATATCTTGGCATGGCATCAAATTACAGCTCTTCCCAATAGCCGCCACGTGAGCCTTCATTCTACTGCCATGCACAGTGGCACCTGCTTGACCTGCAGGCAGGAGGTCTTCCTGAGGCACAAAGCCTTTGCTAATTTGGATTCAAGGCAACTATTTATAACTTTGCTGTAAAAAGGATGGATTTTTTTACCATGGACAATGCAAAAAACAAACAACAACAGCAGGGCCGTGTGTTAAGAAGGGAACTATATGCAGAATTGAACACAAATGGGAGAAATTCATTTTGCCGCTCATGGTTTTGCCTTGAGGAAGCCACAGGTTTTTCCGGTCAAGCTGTGGAGTTCTGCCCGGAAGCAGCATCCTCCTCTCTTTATTCAAACAAGGGAGGTTTTTTCGTCACGGTCCCACTTCTCCAGCCTGGGGCTTTAAAACGATAACCTCTGCAAAGTCGTGAATTTTTTCCAACTGTCCCCCATACACTCCTACTACTCCCCAGAGCAAAAAAGAAGCTTTTCCGCTTGTCTTCCCTGACTACCCAGGACAACCTGCGTTTGCAACAAATTGAATCTGGCCGCCACTGTCCTTTATCGTGGATGGAAAAAAAAGGAGAAAAAAAAGAAAAAATAACAAGGCAAAAGGGCAGACCTCCACAGTGACTGGCAGTGACATTCAATTTTTAAGGAGAGGAAGTTGAGGGCTTTGGTCCAAAGAGAGGTTTAGTACCCAGTCAGGAATGGCATCTCTGCTAGCATCACAGCAACTGAGGAGGGAGAAAACGTAAAAGCCAAAGCTCTGCAGTAGCATAGAGTGGTCATTGAAAGTTGAGAAGGGAATTTTTTTTTATTTCTGCATAAATATGACCTAAAACATCATCAGAGTCTTTAGTCTTAAATGTTGATTAGGAGAACCTAACTTAGCAAAAAATATGATACAAATTCTAAGCGCAGTCCTGCACATCAGCATAGACATAGACAAATTTTAGCCCATTCCTCCATACAGAAGAGCTTCAATTCTGGGGTGCTGGTGGGTTTCCTCACATGAGCTGTTCATTTCATGCCCTTCCCTAACATTCCTTTGGGTTAGAGTCAGGCCTTCAAATTGGTCATTCCATAATATTAACTTCCAAAAAATTAACTGTGACTTAAGATGCTTAAGGTCTTTGTCTTGCTACATGCCCCACTTTTTCTTGAGTTCATGGACAGATGCACTGGCATTTTTCATTATCCTTCATGGCTATTATTCAGAATTCATTATTCTCTCAATGATTTAAAGATGTCCCAAAATGCAGCACAAAACAGGCACAAATCATGATACTACCACCACCGTATTTCACAAACAGGATTAGGTTCTTAATGCTGGAATGCAGTGCTTTCCTTTCTCCAAGAATTGCACTTCTCTTTTATACTAAAATGTTCTTTTGGTCTCATCTGTCCACAAAACATTTCCCCAATAGCCTACTGACATGTTTGTTTAATGATACACTTGCACAAACATGTGCTTTGAATTTTAGACTTGAATTTCATAGATGCCTGTTTTTTAATGAATATGGGCACCTGCTCATGCATGAGTGTCTTCTAATTGATTGAAAATACCTTACTTCTATTTCAACTTCAAATTAACTGCTAATCCTAGAGAGTCAAATACTTGTGCCACCCACAGATATTTAATATTGGATCATTTCCTCAATAAATTTATGGCCATATATAATATGTGTCTCTCGTTCCTCTCATTTGCTTGTTCTCTGTATCTACTTTCAGGACTTTTTAGGCCATATATACGAAGAAATATAAGATCCTCAAACTTTCAACCAGCACTATAAAACAATAATTTGATCATGACCAATAGAGGGAAAAATACAGGTCCAGAACTATAATGTATAATCTGTCACATTCAGTTTACTTCTGTAATGAAAGTTTTGCAGAAATCACCTAACCCTTGTTTTGATGGGTCATTTAGCATTTTGGCAGAGGAATTCCATACAAAAAAGGGCCTGGTTGACATTGATTAAGAGCAATGTGGAGCCCCTTTGTTAACAGACAGAGGTCTGTGTATGTGTGGCTGACACTAATGAGGATAGACATGCCTGCATTCTCCAGGTGTTCTCTCTGAACAAATTGCACATAATCCGCATCCCATTCTCCCCACTCCTTAGTCATTTAAGATTTAAAGACAGCTGCACACTCTCTGAACCGGACATATTATGATTTTAGCACAACGACCTTGCAACACTGGCAGTCGGTACTTGGTAGGAAGGGGCTGAAGGCAGAAGATGCAACAGGTCCAATATGCCTAGATTAGATGCCTAGGACTAGAACCTCAGTTCAGTTCATTCAACAAAGCTCCATCTGTGTTTAATTCACCCTGTCACCATGTCAAAAATGCTAGTCGTCCATGCTGCCACAGACCGGAATGAAGCCACACAAATGAATTATCACTGTTCCTACTGAGCCCTCATGCCATTACATGCCAAGGTGAACAGAGAATGCAAAGTGGTGAAAGAATGCTGGACAGAACATGCAAGTAAATACTCATGCGTCCCCCTGCCAGCGTCTGTGCTGTATGCACTTCTTTCTTAGTGGATTAATAAATGTTGTTTGTAGGGCCCTAAATTATTTGGCACGACTCAGTCAGGCTGACAAGCAGCCAGAGGGCTGAAAGCTCAGATAGGCAGCTACAGGCCAAGTGCACACATTCCTCCAGTAAACTGCAAAAACAAGGCAAGAGGCTTTTGCAGTGTTTTGAGTGTGTTCACTATTTCTGCTCCTTCCTGGCTTGGCACTGTCTGGGCTCCTTTTGCTATACTCCAACAGCTTTCAGGGGAGAGCAAAGCCATTTTTGGACATTTGCTCTTTTTATTTGATCAATATGAACAGGATCAACAAAGCAAATATCACTGGCTTTTAAATGTACAGACAGGTATAAAAACAGACTTTTTGGAACCTTTATGCAACACAATAAAATATTCAGGTTTTTTCAGCCAGCTTTTTTTTTCTAAGTAAATGAACATTGACAGAATCATATAAGCATCAGCAGAATTTTTTTTTTTTTTTTTTTTAAATCAGCACTGACTGTTTTATCAAACCTATATTTGATTTTGCTTTATCACACCCTGGATGAAAAGAATGTTTAGGTGATGCTGGGACACTGTTACATAAGGTTTTTCATTTTTCTCATTTCACCTAATGTTTACACTTAAGGGAAAAAATGTAAGTAATAATTTCCGCATACATGTGCATGTCCAAGTTACGGCATTTTTGTATTAGCATTGGCAGGTTTGTTTATGAAAAATATCAGATGCTGGCATCAGCCTACAAATCCCATATCGGTGCATCCCTAAAAACTTTGCAGGTTTGATCAGCACTTCTGCACTTCCCCTTTGGCCATATCCAAGTGTGCGCTTTGATATACAAACAAATGCAAAGAACCCCATTTAATGCACACAAAGTAATTGTTTACACTGTGTGCATTTAAGTACTGGATTATATGCAGAATGATTACATTTACAAATGCTCTATTCTTCAGATTTACTTTTAAACCTTTTATCTCAAGTGGTTAAGTGAAAATGACATACCTCTTTGTCAACAGTGTCTAACAGCTATTAGAATAGGCCTCTTTAAACAGCACTCTGTAAAGTTCCTGTAATACAGAAGAATCACTCCTGGCCAGGTAGAAACCAGCCATTTGGTACCTTATTCTGAAGTAACCTGACTAAATTTCATTGCATTGATATTATGAAACGTGACTATTTGCAGCTTCATATCAAATATCTTATCATATAAATATTCACAGTGAAGATCAGGGGATGGTCTGCAGCTACCATTGCTGGATAAGTTCTGATTGTCACAAACTTAACAACAAGAATGCTCAATTCTGGTACAGTTTGATGTTTGTTTCCTTGCTCAGGCACACCTGATTCAACTCACCTGTCCATTACCAGATTTCTTTGACGCCAACAACCAAATTAAAGCTATGCACACTTTATGGGAGCAGAAATTTACAAAAAAGGCTAGAGAAAGTACTTTCACACACATTTCTTCTGAAGCCATAAACAGAACCTTCTAAAATAATGAATAAATCAATTAAAGGACTTAAAAGGCCTCGTCTTCCACTGTCTTCCAACTCCACTTGTGATATTTTTGTGGGCGTACGTAGCAAAAACATAATTTATTGTACATGATTATTTTCCAAGCTCTTTTCATCCCTTCTTCTGATTGGACCTATGTTGTACCTCATTTATAATATAATAGGCCAGGCTGAACGCTCCTTATAACCCCAACATGAATGGGCAGCGTTAAAATCCTATAGGTCAATTAGGCTTATATATGTAAATAAGCAGGGGTTTTTTTGGTTACGACATCACAAAAACAACACATTCAAAACAGGCTGTTGTTTGCTCCTTTGTTTCTGAATATGTACTGTAAGGACTAGTGAGTGAAGGGTATATCTGACATACTGTGTACACACTACATCAAGCTCCTTTATTTCATCAAAAGCTAAGATAAGTTCAGTCTTTCCTGATATGGGCCCTTTAACAGATGCCACTTGCAAAATGCTCTATTTGGCATAGACCAGTGAGCTTCCACCACTATTGACTGATGTATAGAAGCTGACTATGAAACACTCAAACGCATGTGATCTGCAAGGGCCGGTACGGGTTGCACTTTTAGCATGCTGGCCTGGGCTGTGCAATGCGATGGTGTGACATGGCCTTTGGTTATTGGCTCTCACAGAACCAGGGCCTATTGAAACCCTTTAGTCAGAGCACTACTGAGTGAAGGTAGTATCCCGAGGGAGCCCTCAAGGGCTCCTGTTAACGGAGAACGTGGAACATCACCCATCAGCTCCCATGGCACCTTTCACCATGGTGATTACTGACACTACTCTTTGGAAGAGATGTGATGGGTAACACGGACCTCCCCAGGCGCTCTCAGGGTGTTTCAGGATGATTGTGGCCTGTCCAGAGCAATCTCATTCTTCGGGTATGAGTCACTGCTCCATACACGGATCGAGCTATCACTCGTCAGGGGGAAATGCACTGGCTGTTTCACTGCCACTGGAATGCAGCTACCGTGGCTGTGAATTGAATTCTGGATGTCATGACCTTTAGGGCAGCGTCTAGTTCCGGTTGTGGAGGTTTACAGATCAGCAGAGTCTGATGGCTTCTCTGCTCAAACAAACCTGATTCAACTAACGAGGTTTAGGAGGTGCATCAGGGCAGGGAATTCATCAAACTGTGCTGAAGTGTGGTCCTCCAGAACCAGAGTTGGGTACCTTACTGTAGAATATTTGTATTTTGTCAAAAGACTTACGTGTCCACCACAGATTCATGAAAGTGACTTATCTGTCAAGTCAAGTTAATTTCTATAGCGCTTTTTACAACTGACGTTGTCACAAAGCAGCTTTACAGAAACTGGGTCCGAGCCCCCAAAGAGCAAGCAACAGAGGGAAGGAAAACTTCCTAAGCTGTAGAAGGCGAAACCTCGGGAGGAACCAAGGCTCAAAAGAGGGAACCCATCCTCCTCTGGTCGACACCGGACAGCAATAACAAACAAGAGAAAAGGTGGAAAATAAATATATGTATAATAATAATAGTTCCCAGTATAAATAGGCAGCAGCAGTACTTGTGTACAGGTGCCACAATGACTTTCGATCAGTTCTTTGAAGGATAGGGCTGTTCTATTGGGCTCTCCTCAGCAGGAGTGAGTGGGTATCAGGGTAGGTCAGGCTTGTCCAGATGGCAGATATTTGTAACTGTGAACATATTCAATCACACAAAGTGCACCACAATGAAATTTTATCTCTGCATTCAACCCACCCCACATACACACGGGAAGCAGTGGACAGCAATCAACAGCACCCAGGGAGCAGTGTAGTGGGACGGTACCTTGCTCAAGAATACCTTGGTGGTACCCAGGTTGGGACTTGAATGTGCAACCTTCTGTTCCCAAGGGCAAGGTCCTAACCACTAGGCCACCACTGCCCACCCCCCAAGTCTATGTTTGAGAATGTAATCAGTCACCATGGCATAGCATATACTGGCGAAACTCTCACAATCCTGACTTTGATCTGTGCGGCAGACATGGCATTGACACTTCATGTTTTTTTGGCCGGACGACATCAGATGCCACCTGAGACATTAGATGTCAAACAGTTGAGACGCCATCAGCATGTTTTCATAACCAGCCGTGCTGAAATCTGAGCAACAGCATGGCACAATCGACTGCCAAGACTCGTTCATAAAGACAGAAAAAAGCAAGCAGGCCTCTCTCCTGGGTCCCTGCCTCTTAGTCATGCTTATGTGTTACTGTGCACAAGAAATAGGACTTTTTGGACAAATCTCATTTGATGATGAGTCCCTTTTGTTCCCCATCCCATCAAAGTTTTCTCCAGTTCACCGCCCCCCTGTGTGATGTGCGTGGAGGGAGCGTGTTCCAGCTCAACAGGTGAAACGCTATCTGGGCACAAATGTGCTCGGCAGTCGCAGAACACACTTTCAGCTCGGCATCGGCCCGGACGCTCTCCACCTATAATAGCAATCGCATTAGCTGAGACAACGCCAACTGTGTTAAGTGGCATCCCGGCGATGAAAAACACATTTGGGGCTCGATCGCTGACGTCCCTGCTGTAAAATATACGGCGTGACGCGCAAGCCGAGTTGCATAGCAGACATTCCAGGGAAAAACCAACAAGCCTCGGCGGAAAGACTGGGGCTGGCACCACGTCCAAAAACAGCACGGAATCCGTTAGCAATACCCCAAAGAAATGGAAAACCGACATGCTGCAAACACATTAACTCGCCCTCCATCCCCTCTCCTTCCCCTCGGACTGTGAACGCGCGGAGGCCGACGGCAGCTCTAGCGCTCCGCAGTAGCGAGGGGACACTTCCAGTCAGCATGACGCTGCTGATGACCTGTCCATTGCTAACCCGCCCAATTTACAACTTTCTCTTAAAAACAGCAGTCATGAACACTTTATTCCCTTTCCACCTTTAGTAAATCATCTTGTTCACAATAAAACAAGTCTCAAATCAACCCAAGTTAAATCGTTTTCGCTGGATGGATTGGTTAGTGTTTTAAACGCGTAACGCTAACTCGCTCGGGTTCATTCCGTAACTTTCTGCGCCAGGGGTCTGCCCCACATGCGGGGGAGTTTTCCTCTGCTTTAACGCACCTGATCTAAGTAAATCAGCCCAGGAGTTGGGGGAGGTAGAGCTGGGGAATCCCTACAACACTCAGTGAGACTGGAAGCACAGTGCTACAGCGTGACTAAACCACACACGCACACAAACGCACACGCACCTTCGCAAACTCCGACCTCGTACTGGGTGATGGAGGCGCCGTCGAGCGGCGGGCGGATGACGCAGCGCAGCCCCGCGTCGCACGTTCCGTACAGCCCGTATACGCCGCCGCAGCTCTCGTTCTTCTGCTTGGCGCACACGGAGCAGCAGCCGCAGATGCCCAACACCACGGCGCCCGTGCACTGCTTGGGCTCCTCGCACTTGGACTCGTCGCAGGGCAGGCATAGGAGTGCCGCGCCGCCGCGCAAGACCAGCACCGCCAGCTGCGAGACCAGCACGCATTTCACCAAGCGGTGCATCCTGGAAAAGGAGGCCGTGAAAAAGAGAGAGAAGAAAGAGGAGGGGGGAGTAAAAAGTAGCCTAAAAAAATATTCAGATGTATATCCAAGCCCACCACCGCCCCCCAGCCTCCAAGTTCCCCCCTCTACAGACAAAAACCAGCAGCGTGCAGCGGCGGGGATCCCAGCAAAGCGGCGGAGCGCGGTGAACAATGGCTCTGAACGAGCGTGTAATGGGGGCTCCTGCGTTTACAGCGTCCGTCGAAGGAACTTTTCTTCCTCTTCGCAGGAGCTCGCCGTGCAGGCAAAGCCGCTGGCAGGCGCGACACAAAGCGGCTCTTAGCCCACGCTGCTCTCGGCGAGCATGGCCACGGGCTCAGCGCTGCTCCAGCACCACCAAAACTTTCCTCCTCGTCCTCATGCGTCTCTCGCTTTCTTTCTCTCTCGCTCTGCGAGTCCTCTCCGCCTTCTCTTGCTCTCTTTTAAAGCTAGAGAAGCGAGGGGATTTCTTCCTGGTCAGCGCTTACGAAAGAGTCCCCCTGAAAAAAAAGCACGGTAATATTCCCTTTAGGATAAGTGGAGAGGAAAAAACACCCGATGGACGCGCTCTTTGGTCACTGAGATGAGCGCGCAACGGAAGAAGAAGAAAATACGGTCGATTCCCTCCGTGTCTCGTGCTGCTGGTTGCTCGCGAGCTCGTCCGTCTCTCTCTCCCTCTCTCGCTCTCTCGCTCGCTCTCTCTCTCTCTCGGCTCCGCTCCCTCGCCGTGACCTCAGGACGGAACCACTCCCATCTTGCGTTGCTTTTGCTCCGTTCAGGCCAGATATGGAGCACAGGAAGCGTTGGGCCGCGCAGAAGAGGAGGGGGGCCGGGTGGCCGCGTGGTTAGAGCCCGGTGCGGATGGGGAATGTGGGGGCCCCGCACAGCTCAATCACATTATCTCTCTCTCTCTCTCTCTCTCTCTCTCTCTCTCTCTCTCTCTCTCTCTCTCTCTCTCTCTCTGTCTCTTACAGTAAATCATTTTTTTTTCTGAAGAGGGGAGAAAAAGCAGGGCATGTGGCTGCACATTGAGGCCTCTCTAGAAAACACTGATGTAGAAAGTAAAGGGTTGTATAACCAACATGAATAAATAATAATATTGTTTTTAATAAAAGTATGAAAACAGTGTCATAAAACATACTAGAAAGTCTTGATGTAAAGGAAGTGTAGAAAATAACAGAAAAGCAACATGGAATACTCATATTCCCTGCTCATTTCATCCAAAGCCCAATTCTAGAAAGGTTTTGCAAATGTAAAAAAAACAAACAAAAGTCTATGATTTGTAAAATCTCTAGAACTTTTATTTAACGGACAAAAATACAAAATAATGACTTTTCATATTTTGTCTGATGAACTTGATTGTATTTTGTAAATCTTAACAAAATCAACAAAATTAATGCCTCCAACATACTCAAAAACAACTCAGCACAGGAGAGAGAAAAGTCTATAAAATGTTCAGGTTACACCATTTTTAATAATTCCACAATAAACAGGTGAGCTGGTAACAAAGCATCATGATTAGGTATAAAAGGAGCATCCACAAAAGGCTCACTCTTTGGAAGCAGAAATCATGGCTTGTCACTTTGTGACAATTTTTGTAGGATAAGTGTCAATCAGTTCAAACAGAACATTTCTCAATGCATATCACAAAAAATTGGATCTTTAATAAGATACAATATATAATATTGTAAAAAAAAAAAAAAAAACATTGGGTCATCTGGAAATCTCAGTTCATGAAGGGCAAGGCCAGAGAACACTCTTGCATGTGTATGACCTTCAAGGCCTCAGAAGGGCTACAAGAAAATTCATGAGCTATTGTGAGAAATATAGTCACATGGATTTGGGAGTACATCAGAAAACTTGCCACTTGCTACATAAAATTTAAATGCTACCTAAAACTCTATGCAAAGAGAAAGCCATACATCAGTTCTAGTATAATGGAATTTAGAGAGGCACACGCTTCCAAAAGGTTGATGTATTTTCCTGGTAAATCTGGGTTATTTCAGCAAAACAATATCAGGTCTCATTTTGCACATGCTACAACAATGTGGCATTGTAGGGACCAAGTGTGTTTGCTTGATTGACCTGTCAGTGATCAAGATTTGTCTCCCATTGAAAATGTGAGAGAGAAGAGAAAAATCAGACAATAGTGACAATAGACTATTGAGTAGCTCAGATCTTTTACCAAGCTAGAATAGGTAAAAACTTCTACTTACAAAATGACAAATAGTATCATCAGTTCCCAAACAATTAAAAAGAAAATTTGATTTTTTTAAATGGGAGTTTGAGTTTTTGAGTTTTACCTTTTTGAGTGTTTCAGAAAGATTTTAAATTATATAAGTTGATCATTAAAAACATTAGACATCCTTTCTTTAGACTTTAGGCAAGTAATTAAAGATTTAAGAAAATTGACAAATCACAGATTTTTATTTGTATTGCAAACTGTCCTATCTCTTCTGGAAATGAGGCTTGTAGGTGGACTTTTTTGGGTTTACAGTTACCAACTTTTGGTGCACAATTTAACAGACATCAGTTACCAGTATGCAGTTGTATATTGTATATTAGGATGTAAGCAGCCATGCTTTCTTTCCTACTTTGGCCATTGAACGCACATAGGTGGTAAATGCTATAATTTGAAGCTTAAACTTCTTATTTCCAAAGTCCATCAAACACAGCATAAGAATACCACTGCCCAGATATTATTTGGGTGGTGGATCATTTTCAGCACAGCACATGCAGTGGCATGGTTATGTGTTTTGTCCTAGTGAGTGTCACTGCTGCATTGGGAATAGGCTAATCCAACTCCATTAAAAACATCCGTCATGCAGTGGTCCTAAGGTGAGAAACTAGGGCTAGAAGATGACTGTCACAAACTGTGTTTGGAAACACAGTTGGGCTGGAGGGCCCGTGTCCAGCAAAGTTTGATGATTTCCGTGCTCAAAAACACCTGGTTCAACTCACCTGTTCATTGGGAGGTTTTGTGAATGTGTTTGAGGAGGGCAATTACCAAACTGACACCGGCCCCCAGGACCAAAATCGCTAGCAGGATAATAAGATGGCTAGAACAGTGTTCAAAAATCCCTAGCAACATGGCTGGGACCAACACACTCATACTTATGCAACATACAATATACAATGCTATTACCCGTTCGGTAATACTACTGTACTGTCCATCACCCAATCAGTTTCAAAAGTAGTCCTTGTCCATTGATGAAGGCCTAAAGTAATACTATAAAATTACAGCATGTGGTCACATTCATAAGGAAGCATTGGGATTAATTATTATAATTATTAGAAGTTATGGTGAAGATAAAAAAGGTACAAAATAAAGGTAAAAAAGGCTATCCAAATGAGATTTTCAGGGCATTTGGAAGAAAAACATTACAGACCCACCACCCTATTTAACAATGTAGATAGAGCCTTTGCTTTACAATTGTTCTTTTTTTTAATCAGAAATTAGAAATGATTAATAATAAATACCTTTAAATAATAAAGAAAATCAAGTTTGTTTGGAATCAAGCACTCAAGGTGGGTTTGATATAAAATAAAGGATGATAATACAGAAAAGACCTTGTCTATATTGGGCTGTTTTTTCTCCAAATGTTCTGGGAACCTTCTTATGAAACACGGACCATGGACTCTATCACGCACCCTGTACCCTGAAACACAGACCATGGACTCCATCACGTAACCTGTAACTTGACATTTGGCTTCCTTTGCTAAAAATATGAGACTGGGCTATGGATGGATCTTCCACTAGGGCAATCATCCAAACATACAATGTGCACAAAATCAAACTTTTGACATTGCCATCCCTGACCTACAGCTTGTTCAAAACCTGTGGGCTGAACTAAATAGGAGAGTGCAAAAAGGAGGACCTAGGAGATTCTGTATTCTGTATCAGAGTGCTTGTTCTGTATTCGCCAGTCATTCTCATCAAGCAATTATAGAAAAGACTCATAGGTGATATGTTGGCAAATGGAGGATGTACAAATTAAAGTTGGTTTTCCTATTGCATGCTACTGGCTTGACTATGTTTGACTCTAACCCTCTACATGCAGCATCTGACACAGTTGAAACTCTTGTAATGTTATTACTCAACCAACAAACACAGAATAAGAATGGGAACATTTGAAAATGGAGAGTTGATCAGTGGATTGCCATGATACTAACTTGGCATAAGTAAAACAGCACATTTGTCTAGGATGTCTGAGCACATTGTGCCAATTGTTTCTAACCAATCAGTAGTCAGCAGTGCATTCACATAACCTTTTGGTACCTACTCAGCTTGCTTGAACCACACCCGAGGGTACCAGGTAGTAGGTATCAAATTTGCCTAATGGAAAAGTTCCATGCAGTGAAAAGGAGCACAGGTCTTTATTTTATGACTTTTTCATCTTTAGTTAGGGAACCAACAGTTATGAAGGAGACTCTATATCATTCTGAGGCAAGTAAAATGTGAACAGGACTGCATGACTGAAGTTGAGATATAACTGTACTGTTTTTTAATCAAAGGCTGAAACAAGCTGTGCAACAGCTATAACAGGATGTCTAACACGAGGACATGTTTCAGACGTTTTTATAGCATGGAAGGAGGGAAAAAACACAATTACCCATGAGAGTATGAACAAAACTCAATACAGCACATTAGTCCTGATGGTGTTAAGGGATTCCATATGATATTGGGTTCGTTCTTGGTCTCATTGATCTCTCCTCCCTGCTCAGCTCCTCTCAGTTACCCCTTGAAGCACTATCAGATGTAATAATCCTGCAGGTGTTGAGTGATACACAGGGGCGTGAGCCAAAAACACAGCCCTCTTGTTGCCTTAAGAAACCATTAGCACAGACATCTCTGGAGAAATCAGATACCTTTGGATTGTATGTGCTGTACTTTCCTCCCCCTTTTGCTGACTGTTACGGTGTCTTGCTCCTGGCTGGGAGCCAGATAGCAGTGGCCTTTGAACTAGCTGGCCGCGTGTGCCAGTGTCAGATGTGGTGCCTGTTACTGCGGTCAGGTTGAAGCATTGTTCCTTGCTGTCGGTTCGTTCGGCCAGGTGTGTGATAGCTGGAGGAACAGCACTGTCTGGGGCACGTAATCATTTTGTCCATGCAGGACTTGCTTGTCACCTAGGATCGAAGGAACAGGAGCGCCACGATTGATGTGGAGATGCAGTTTTTGTGGATCAATAAAGCACAATCTTGGTTGCCTCCGCCTCCAAATTCTGTTTCACTATGTTTTTTTCCTCATCAGATCTATCTGATGGGTGTCAGAGATCTCATCACAGGGTTTTGAGTTTTTTTTAAAATTTCTTTCTCTTTTCAATGATGTTTAATAGTCTAGAGCATTTGAATACAGTGAGACCTAGTAGACCTAGTAATGTCTGAAAAACGTAGAATTTTTTCTGCCAAAAAAAGTCTTTCACCACATTCTTTCGTGTTCTTTTGTTTGATTATTATAATTATATTATCAGCAGTAGGATACAGATGCAGTGTTTTAGTATATATAACAACATGGACACAACATTTTTCAACTAGATTGTGGAAAACACTAAACAGATAAATTATTAAATTACAGGACAAAATTACAGATTTATTATTAAATTACAGAAATGATGAATGAACATCTGGACCTGCTGACAGGTCCATGAGGGTTAACAAGCTAAGCCACCACTTTATCATGCTTAGTAAAAGGGTGACGCTGTACTGACTCTACTGACTACTGAGTTGCATTTTTCTTTATGATGACAGACATTTTTGAGATTCCTATAACATAGACCTGTTTTGTTTTTTTTTTTGTTTTTTTTTATGTGCTTGTTTTTTATTTCAAAGACCCTGACTTTGTCAATAGGAGTTAACTGGAGCGATGTTCTGTGTCACTTTAATTTGGATGCGTCTAATTGCGTAATGATGTTAGGCGCTGGCTAATTGAACACCCACTGTTCCAGCACCACTGTGTTTGTTGTGATAGTTACTGGGGAAAAAGCCACTGGTGCTGCTGCGCCCTATTGAATTAGCACTGATGAGCCAGGTCTTATCAGTCATCTGACTGCGGCAGGAACATGACCCCTGCAAGTCCTCTCTTGAAAGAGAAAAACATTATGAACAGCAAGGCCAAGGAGGAATGTTTCTCCAGCTGAAGGTTCCTTATACAATCGCAACAAGCCCTCATGCCTCGTGCACAAATGGAAGCAAGTTTGACAAATGACTTGGGAGGTGTTTCGAAAGTTCTGTCATATTTAGCTGTTAAACTAGCCCTTTCATTAGAGTCAGGCCCCTTATGTCTTCAGTCATCAACCTTTCAAATGTGCCACCCCTACTGTGGAGACAGATTAGAGTTTATGCTAAAATGGCCAGCATTAAAACCCCAGCTTTCACTTGCACGGTCAGGGCCCTCATTCTGCTTCTTTCCTATTATGTTGTGACAAGGCGGCATGGAGGCGCTGACACGTTTACCCGTCCGACCTGTTGCGATGAAATCAAACGCTGCCGAGTGCCATCGCTCAGCGACAATGCGGGAAAGTGGGCCTGCTGTGATTCAGACACCTCTCATCTACTGTTTTTTCCACCTCAAGCATCAAGAATGTGCAACTTTTCACAGCGGACGCTAGCAGTGGCATTCAGTAGCCATTAAGTGCTATTGCCTTTCTTTTCTTCGTGTCGTCGTGTTTTTGCAGGCATTGATTGGCAGCTGGCCATTGTGGAGCAGACAATGTCCTAGAGGCAGTGCATTCTTTTATCTCTCGCGGGCGACCCCAGGATGTATTGTGCCCTATGGAAATGGTAATCTCCGTGGCATCTCCTTTTGTGGGTGCTGCTGTACTTAAGCAGGGTGATTTGATATTGTCTCTCGGCGGCTGCACTTGTGAAACCCTGCCTGTTTCATGGAGGTCAGTGAGAAGAGGGAGATGAGGCTGTGAATAACACTGTGAGGCGGCTGGTTGTTTTATGGAGACTCTTGTGTGTGTGTGTGAGCATGATCTGTGCGTGATATGGCCATTACCATCAGTACCATTTCACAATGCTTTGCTCTCCCACAGCTGTCCACTCTATTATGTCATTTGTACTAAAGTGTGTTTGGCACCTTCGCGCTCACACACATATTCCACTAGGGCTGATTAGAAGCGCTAATGGCAATTGTTGTTCTGTATCTATCTATTCCACAGTCCTTTTGCACTCCAGACCTTTACTTTGGCATTTATTTCTCTGTTGCCCTCTTTTCTTCACACTAACACCGAAACAATTGCTTAGATTAATGGTACATCTTAAATTAAATAACAAAAGCCAGAGCCAATAGACTTCACTCTCAACAAAGGCTAGGGGAGTGAAGAGCAAAGGAAAAGAAAGAACAAAAAAGCAAATAATTAATGTCCACACAAGGAGTGGCGGCTGAGATTCATGAGGCAATTTTATTCCCCAGGTCTATGGAAGGCGCGGGTGCCGTAAACACGGGGCCAGGGTGCAGTGTCGAGGCTCTGATGACGGCCAGTAGAGTCATTGTGACTGGAGCATCGGCACTGCAGGCAGTGGGCTAACTGCACCATTAATCATCTACGCAGGCCTGCGTATCACCCCCCAGTGCACACAAGCAAAAAGCTAGCTGTTTGTCCAAGAGAGCTCTGAAAAGGGGGAAAGTGTTGGCCTTACCTCACTCTGCATGTTGACATTATTTGTTTGCCACTTTCCAACAGTTTGCAGTCTTGAGTTATGACTATCTACACAGATTGATATACTGTCTCCCGCTCTAAATGGGCCTTTCTATTGAACCTAAACAAGCTTCGATGTACAAGCTGGTTAATTACAAGAGCCAATATGCAGCTATTTCTAATTCATCATAGCAGACTCAAGTGCCAGCAGAAGTCTCTATGTGGCCAGTGCAGAAAATGGCTCTTGTCTTATTGTAGATGTTGCTTCCAGACTCCACTTTACATGGCAGAAGTATGTGAACCATGAGTCAATCCACTGGGAATAGCCAGAGCCTAAACTCTAAAGTGACGTCAAAGGAATCTACACTGAATAAATGTTTTGTGTTGACAGAACAATTACCTCATAATTGAGTTTGCGGCTTATTGTCCGTGAGGAACACAGAGCCGGGGCTAATGGCTTTCATTCGACTGACAGCCGGCATTCATCCGCACTCATCAGAGCATTTCAAACATCTCAACAATTCCACAGCTCACTGACGTTGGTACCCTGGAATGCAAGTAATATAAGGATGATAATTAATAGCATAACTGTGTGCTTGGTGCTTTCTGACTGCATAAAATATAACACATATTATATATCTTTCATGTGTTTTGATGGTTCTCTTAAACAAATTCTAAGCCATTTCTCTGCATATGATACTACAAATGAATCTGCCTTATGTGATTATATAGACACACAGTGGTCCAAAACAAAGACTATGTGTGGGGTAGAGACTGCGGAACAAAACAACCATCCTTTCACCTAGGTTCAATAAATATTACAATGGAGTGGCCCGATCTGGAATTAAAGGTCCATGATCTCCACCCATAATATGATCAGCATGGCATGCTGTGCAAACTGCAAAGAATCCAAGGTAATCATTCAGAAGGCCAAAATGGTTTTACATGGTTCCATTGTGGTGCTTCAGTCTAAGACCCTACAGCTTAAATCCCTTTAGTAACACATTTTGGCCAGCTGGGACAGTAGGGCTTAGCTCTGTACTGCTAAGCTATGCTTTTGCTGGGCAACCTCAAGGGCAAATGCCAGTGGTGAGCCATGAGTAATAGAGCTAGGCACTGAGTTTTGACATAAAGGCCAAAAACAAGAAAAAAAAAACCACTCCTATTAATCTTTACTAGCTGCCCTATAGGATTGTCAGTAAGCGAATTAGGGTCCACACAAAAGTTTTAAATGTCTTTTAATATAATAAAAATAATAATATATATTTTACCTTGTATGTTGCCGTTTTACAGTGACTCTTTCAGTTAAAAGCTTAGGTATAGGCCTGCCACTATTTTCCATTTCTAACAACTGACTGAACTTTAGTTAGACTACAGGCCCATTTTTTACTGGCTTACACAGACACATCACAATACCGTACACTGTTATCATCTCAATGGAGCGAGGCAGCTGAAGCTTTCAGAGCAAGCTGCCGCAGTTGCTTAAAGATGGTTTTGATGATGACAGAGCTCAGTCTTCATTGGCTAGATTCTCCCCTGACAACATGTAGACAAAAAGTACACTAAAAACATTAAGCCTAATGAATGTGTAGTGTATCTTCATGTGTGAAATTTATATCCATCAAAGAAATGCCATATGGACTTATGGATTTGGGAATGCCATAAAATTGTATGCCTCTCATATGGTTAACTAGCTATATGCCGACTGCCAAAGCTAGAATGAGTTGAACTTAATAAAGTCTTCGATTTACACAGGACCAGGCCATATTTTTGCTCATCAATTTGATTCCACTCACTGAAATTGTAAAAGCCTGTGTGGTTGATAGTTCTGTCATTTCCTAATTTCTTTTGGTATTTAATCTTTTAGAACATAAACCTAAAAATAAGTGAGCATCTGATTTTATTGAAAAGACAACAACAAATATGCAAAGATGATTTTAAAAATTTCTTACACATTTTTTCTGAAAAACAACAAAAACATACAGAAAGAAACAATTTTGAATGTTTTATCTGAACAGTCTGAACAGTACACCACTTTATAAAGTGTGAAGTCACTGGACATCTCAACTGTCTATAAATACAAATGTGTGACAATTTTCCAAGCGCTGTCAATAAACATTACAATTAATACTAGTAATGGTAGTGTTTAGTACATGTGTAGAGCCTCATCACACTCCTGCCTCATCATTACTGCCATATGTAGTATTTCAGCATTTATCTAGAAGAGAATTTTGTTTTTCTAAAGTCAGAGGTCAAATGTTCTAAAGTTTTCTCCAGCTACAACACTGTAGAAGGATCTTTGATCAGACCTGCTGGATGGCAAATTTAGTCTTATGATTGACTCACAAGCCTTAACAACAACAGTAAACAAAAAAGAAAAAAAAAAGAGGAAAAAATAATTGCTGACTTTTGCACTGCGAACTAAAGGGCGTTCAATACAGCTAACTCTGTATGGAATGTAGAAAAATCTGGAGAAATCAACACAAAACAATTCATGGTTTAAACATTTTACCTAACATGTAAGGCTTTCTGTCCAACTCCTGAAGGCTTAACCAATGGGAGAGACCTAGAACCTAGATACCACGCTGAAAAAAAATCTTGATTTGAGAATGAACCAAAATTAGCTTACAGTAATAATAAGAGCATTACAATAAATCCAAAGTTTAAATGCAACAAGCACTCTACTAAATGTAAAAACATGTACAGTACAAAATATACTATACGTTTAATGACATATACACAGACATGTTTAGACTTTTTTTTTAACTTTCCAGTAATGATTAGGTGCTTTTCTGAAGGTCAAAGAGGCTCTAAGAGTTCCCCACAGATACATTGTATCATCACTCATTTTCATATGATCTAAAGACATGACAGATATGCATATACTTTCATGCCATTTTCTATAGTGAAATAAAAGTTGTGTGACATGTTAATTTACATGAGCATTTATTTAACTGGCAACAATACAAAGAAAAGACTTTCAGTAGTTTTACTGACTAACTTAATTGTATTTTTTAAACATTAAAAATGCAAATTGCAACACACAAATGCATGTGTACTATTGTTTTACTTCACCTTTCCTATTAAAGGGCAGTCACAAACCCAGACACTCTGTGTCTATAAAGCCACGCTGTGGTAGCCTGTGCAAAATGTGGTCTAGCACTGTCCTGCTGAAACAACCATGGACATCCTAGAAAGAGACGTCACTTTGATGGCAACATATGTTTCTCTAAAATCCTAATGTACACTTCAAAGTCAGTGGTACCTTCACATATGTGTAACCCACCCATGATATGAGCACTGCTGCAACTCCATACCATCACTGGCTTTTATACCATTCACTGATTTCTGCATAGTGTTGATGTATGGCTTGTGTAACACAGTTTCAAATTGCATTGCTTGATGAAGTGACAGATTGTGTACTCTCAGTGTATTCTGTACACTTTTCCATCTTATTTTAACTCTGTCCCAACTGTTGTTGGATGTGTTACAGCCATCAAATTCAAAATTTATGTATATTGTAAATATGTTGGTCAGTATAACTATTGAAAATATATATTTGTTCAGTTTGATAGAGGCTAACATGAATTAACATATAACAGATTTTTGTTTTATTGCATTTTGTAAAATATATCTCTACTTCCCTGAAAATGGAGCTTGTTTTTTACATGCTACTAAGATCATATGAGCATAACACTTTAAAGCAGTTTAAAGCAAACAACATATACTACTGACCAAACTTGACCTTGAAGTCATGAATACATTCTTTCTATGTTTTCTGTTAGCATTTTAGATAAAGTGTAGCCCCTTTTCCAAATGTTCCAATAGCCACTCAATTAAACTCTTTCCATGCAGAACAACTGACTGTAATAATTTTCTCCCTTGTCTCTCACCCTCTTTTTTCTTTTTCATGAGCACATGACGAAAGAATGTGAGGAATGCCAGTGAGCGGCGCGCCAGCAGTGTTTCCAGTAGCACCAGCCTGTGAGAACTGGGAGCCGGGGGTGGGGGGTTGGGGGGGTGGTGCTGGCCCTGTAGTTTGGACTCTTTACTGTGTTTGGGGAAATTACAGCTTTTTTCCATATAAAGAAGTGCATACCACAGCCTGACCAGCAAACATAATCCCCCTGTTGCTGAGAGAGAGAGAGAGAGAGAGAGAGAGAGAGAGCGAGAGACAAAAAGCGACAGAGACAGAGAGAGAGAACAGAGAGAGAGAGAGAGAGAGAGAGTGAGAGAGAGAACGAGAGACAGAGAGATAGAGAGAACACAGAGAGAGAGAGAGAGAGAGAGAGAACTCAGAGAGAGAGAGAGAGAGAGAGAGAGAGAGAACGAGAGAGAGAACACAGAGAGAGATAAAGAGAGAGGGAGAGAGAGAGAGAGATAAAGAGAGAGAGAGAGAGAGATAAAGAGAGAGAGAGAGAGAGAGAGATAAAGAGAGAGAGAGAGAGAGAGAGAGAGTGAAAAAACACA
>JBBPDA010000001.1:48734280-48749579 GCA_037974385.1 Arnoldichthys spilopterus
TATATATACAGTGGAGGAAATAATTATAATATATATATATATAATAGTTACTGAACAAACCAGAGTGAATAATGACTGATGTAATGAATTACTGTAAAACAAACCTGTAGTAACCCAGTTAAGCTAGTACCTGCAATTAGGCCTTCTCTCTTTGCTTAGGTCACTTTAGCTTAAAAAATGTCATTTAACCTCTATTATCACAAATAACTCAGACTCATGCTTTCATTAATAATCTGTAGCATGTCTGGCATGTGCTTTTGCCTGATAACATAGCTGAAAGATTCAAATCTCTGTATTCCTCTCATGGCTCCTTAATGAGAAGCACATCTATGCTCATTAATTAGATGAAAGTATGGTACTGAATAACTGGAGGGTTTGGAGATTTATTTATTGTCACTGTTATTGTTTTTACCATTAACCATTTCTATTGTAAACAGTTCTTTCTCATTTGGATAGATCTCAGCTACCAAACAGAGGAGCTGGATGTCAAATGACATTTAATAGGTGCTGGGCATCATTCAAAAAGTCATTAAAAGTGACTGACATTCAAACTAACCAATGCAGCTATATGTTTAATGAGATTTAGTGATGCTAATGAGAAGCACTGGGTGATTATATAGGCAAAATGTCACAGCAGCAAAGACATGGATTATATTATGGCATTTGCAAAACTACAAATAAGGCTTTAAGGAAAGTGACAACAGTTAAATAAAAAAAAAAATTATCTACTGACTTTTTACTTTGTGTGCACATTTCACAGCAAATGAAGCAACAAACATACCGAGTCTAAAATACTTCTACATATGCACTTTTGCTTTAATCTTGTTTTTTTGTTGCTTCTCATATATAGTTACAATTCCAGAGGTTTAAATATGACATTTATGAATATTCAGCATGTATGTAGAATTCTAAATGACAGCAATCATGTCATCAGAAATAAATATCTGTAAATTACCAGTCAGACTTTCTGATGTGAAGCTATTTTTCTGAGTGCAAATAGGATGACCCTGTGGAGATTCATCAGCCTGCTAAATGTGAGCGAGCGAGTGAGCCAGACTCGTTCTTAATGTTAATGTTCTTCACCTTCAACAATACAGAAGCTCAAAAACACATTAGTAAACCATGTGTGTGTGGCATTGCTGTGATGTGGCTAATAAACCTGATAATCTGACAGATTCTTTCTAATCCAGCTAAATTACAACATTTTTTGAGATCATCTCTAAAGTTTGCCACATTCACTATGCAATGCCTTCATTTTTCTGGGTCACTGTGAGTGTGCTGCATTTCTGCAGAAGGACCATGGAGATGCTCCCGTTTTTATCTTGTGCAAAAAGAAAAAACAAACATCTTCCAGCCTCCATCACAAACTCTGTCTCTGCTGAGCTGCCTCTCTTCTGCTGCTTGTCTCTCACTCTGAACATGTCACCAACACTTCAGTGTTAGCGTTCAGGAGCACTTTCAGCTCCAGCTCAGATCAATAAGGATTCCGTGTTAGAGGCACTTAAAGGCCGTTCGCACACACGCAGCAGCTCATTCTGCTCCAGTTAGTCAAAGCTGTCCCAGCCCTCACTACAGCAAGGGGAGATGTTTTATCAATGTGGATCAAACCATTATTCATGCCACCACTCCATACACTCCACTGCATGGACACTAGCAAGCACTGCCATTATTCAACTGCTTCAGGATGGGAGATAAACTAGAGCCTTAGCTTTATTTTACAGCTACACCCAGCATATACTTTAGATAAAGCATGGCTTAATAAGGGTCACAGGTCAGTGCAGTAAAACATGTGGAAATTACGTTTAAGTTAATGTGTTTGATTTGAATAGGCACTTAATCCGCTTTTAATTGGCAGTTTCTATACAATAACTTAAGAATGGTGCAATAAAGCAATAAGCAAAGAGAAGACATGTTTTATAGTGATATTATCATGGTTAAAGAAAAGTTTAAAAAAAAATTAATCTATGGCAAAATCACTGTAATGCATGGTCTTGAGTGCTTATTGCTTATATAAAATGGCAGAAAAATACATGATATGATACTCCAGTATTCAAAATTCAGTTTATTATTATTAAAAATCACAAAAAATAAATATTGGGCATTATAAATTGTTAACAGGATGCTCTAGTTCATTAACAGTAGGCTCTAGTTGAAATTGGCTTAAATTTTACTCCATGAACACTTTCTGATAAATAGGCACAACTATGCAGAATTCAACTGATAGGTGCAGACATATGTTTGTGCATGCAGAATATTTATGATGGCCTTATTGTGCCTCAGCCATCAGATATTATATAAATGGCAGTGGACAAACAGGTGGAGAAATTCAGCACAAACTCAGAAGCCAATCCTCAAAGCTCAGTTCGTACTCACACATTATACTTAAACATGAAGAACATTCATTTCCACTGCAGACCTGTTTTTGAAAGTTTATAAAAACTGGGGCAGAGTAAAGAAAGCTACCCATGTGTAGCAGCCATAGTGTTCATCAGGGTGCAGTTTTTATCTCTCTCTCTCACTCTCTAACCTTAATCCTAGGTGACGGTCACACAAGTTGCTTAACTAATTAACAGGCACACCCACACAGAGAGAGAGACTATTTTTAAATAACAGCCAAAAACAAGGAGGACAAGAAAGAATCCAAAGAGAGAAAAAAATAAACAGCAATAAGAAATGACAAGATATCAAGCCGACCATGACTGCTCAACATGAAATGCTGCAAGGCTTAGAAAAAGGGGGATAGATCTCCTTTTCCATTCAACTCAGAGAACTCAACACAGCTCTACACTTGCTTGTACATGCTTCAATCTATAACCCTTATGGATGCATTTCTTACTCTTTTGTCTATCCAGCCTTGTTACCAAATGGCACCTTACTGACTGAAATGAATCACCAGAGCATGCCAAAAAGTTTCTTGTTTTTAACAAATCCAATGGTTCCCAACCCTGGTCCCGGTGTACCCCCTGCCCTGCACAATTTACTGTTTCCGTGCTCTGATGCTTACACATCAAATCAGAAAGGGTTGAATCAGGTGTGTTGGCACAGGGACATCTGATGGTGGGATACTCCAGGACCAAGGTTGGGAACCACTGCACATTTAAACATCCAAACTACATTTGTAGAAGAGGATGTATTATAATTTGGATATGATGAAAAAATATTATAATGTGTACAACCTTGTTTTATGGAAAAAAGTATGCCTTTAACATTTTTGCCAAAATAAAAGTTGGAAACAAACCTGCACATCACAGTTTACCAGTAAGAGTCCTTAGAGAAGACTGTTAAACTTACTTTTGATTATATGTCCAATTGTAAGTTGCTCTGAATAAGAACAACTGCAATAAATGTAAATTACTTTTAAATACTCTAGCAAAACAAAATTATTCATACACTGTACTTGCTGCACTCCAAAATTTGTTTCTATCTAATACCCAAGTAATGCTACCATTGGCTTGACTTTGCCTTCACAGGTGCCATGTTCTCCTTCTCAGCCTCAGTGGAGGCCACCTGCTTCCTCATTGGTGCCACCATATTTAATGGCCTCTACCCACTCACCCTGCCCACCATTCCCGGCATGCCCTTCATCATCATGGCTGGCTTCTGCATTGTTATCCTCATCCTCATGCAGTAAGTGACACCATGGCTGATACAGGTTCTGCATGTTTGATATATTAAGGTGCATCAATGGCAAAAGCTGCATATTGACTCATAAACAAGATGTTAATGTCTGTTGACATGCATAACAATCCTGGCAACCCTCATCGTTGAATGAGGTGACACCACAATTATCTCATATTAATGCAGAAGCTCTGTGAACATTATGGATAATTGCCCTGCGATTTTAGGGGGATCTAGCCAAACATAAGTACATTTCAAATGGAAATATTCAAAACAAATACTTAAAATGCTAAAAGTTGTAAATTAGTCTCGTTTTCTCTCTCTTAAAGACACACTCTTTGCAGATTCACGCACTCACACACACATTCATGCAAAGAATCTCAGTATAATATCTTTACAGAAAATGTAATCACTTCCTAATGTGCTGTAATTGCACTGAGGAAGAATTGTATGAGCTAATTTCATTTTCCTCAAGTGTGGGTTGCACACGAGCATCGTTTTGTCTTAATGGAGGGTAATATCTCTTGAAGCAAATATTTCTTTCTCCTTACCTCATGTGTCTTTATTGCTTTTATATTCTCTCATTTTGAAACGTTTATATATAATCCAAATGCAAGAACTGCTCATCTAATCTTAGTATGAAGTACAGGCAAAATTGCATACACTTTTCATCTAAATGAGTCATTAAAGGACACGACACTGAGGTCACATCAACTAGAGACAATCAACAGCCCAAAACAGCCAAATGCATGTGGGATACCAATGTTACTTGTTCCCTAGTAGAGTAATAGGGACAAACTGGAATTAGATATTGATCTGTCTATATGCCTTCAGTAACTGACATTCTGGACAAAGAGATGACAATGACACACTTTGTGATTAAAAGATGACTGGACCACCCAAGTTATAGTTCAGGGGTTGTTTAAGCTAAATAGATAAATAAACTGTGATTTTACACCAGTTAAGGAGAGATGGGTGTATGTGTATATCAATTATTGCATCCAGTAATATCCAGTAACAACACAGAGCATGGGTCAACCAAGCAGATTTAAGAACAATTCATTTTATAATGGTGTTTTTTGGGAGTTTTTGAGCATGTTCATGCTGTCATTTAAACCAATAGGAGTAGGATAATAATAAGGTAGAAGTTAAATAAAAATGAGCCTCTGTGTTTAGCATCAACATCCAGAAATAAATCTGCTCTCCCTTTCAGCTTAACGCTCTCTGTCTTCTGTGTTGACAGCAGTTCATGACATGTTTTGTTTCATAATGATCTTCCAAATGAAGGCCTCGTGTATTTTTAACAAATCTATTTCAAACTATGCCCTATATAACCTTGCTTTAAATTGAGTCCCTTGGGTTTGAGAGTCAACATGTGGATGTGGAATACGCGTTACTTGAGCATCAATTCATCTCTAGCAATGTGAGGAATAATAACATGCATAATGTGAATCAGTCACATATTCAACAGGTACTGTTTTTCTGTGATAATGAAGACTTGCACTATAGTTATCAGTTTCAGAGAGCGAGCGGTACACTTGGATCAGTATCTCTCTTCATCCTAATATGTCCTTATTCTAAAAAAAAGCACTGCAACTCCAAAACATTGAAGATGGAGAAGGAAAAGGCAAATGGAAAATGCTGGATTACTAAAAATGTTTTAAAAACAATGAAAAATCAAATGATATGCAGTCATGTGGATGTTGAATGTCGAATTCTGAAGCTACTGCCCTTTCCCCTTCTATGATAAGTGCTTTATGAGTCTTTTCCGAGCTGAAAAATCCTGGAATACTCTAAGAACCTTGGACTTTGCACTTTTTAATTCAGAGAGCATCTTTGCCTGTGTCTTGATGCTAGACTGACTTGGCAACAGCAGTTTAACTATAATTAGACTGTAAATGGATTTCCATTGTTTTAGACTACAGAGTCATCAGAGCTCACTCCTTGTACACACAGTGAGTCAGAAACATTCCTTCTTTCTACATCATTATGGCACGTCTGATGAATAATCATGGAGTTATCAAAAAGCAGCCTTTGACTGCTGGAACTTAACTGACGCACTTGTCAGGTTGACGATAAGCAGTTCTACCGCCTCCATTACCAGGGTCTAAATTGATTCTGACGCACATTTGATGTTCTTCTGCAGACTCTATAATTAAGCGATTGTCTTTTGTAATAAAGGTATTAAGTAAAGCACCCCTGCAATAAGGGATGTGTGCGGTGGTTAGTGGAGTGTGGCATGGTTATCGTAGCCAGGATGTAATTATGCCATTAATGGGCTGCTCCCTGGGGCTGGGCCTGCTTGGTCTTTCTCATACACACACACACCCATACACATGCACACACTATGTAGACACACTCCCTTGCCCTCCCCATTGCCTTCAGATGAAAATTAAGTCTGTGCAACACAGCAGCAACCACACATAGTGTATTATGGCCCCTGACTGTACCCTGCCACGGAGGTTTTGGTGTACAATCAGCTGCTCGCGTGGTGGATTGGCAGCAAATGAAATGTTGTAATGTTACTGCCATATTACTACTTGCTTCCTTTTGTCACTCACATTCCTGAAAGGGTTTGAAAAGTGTTTGAGTAGAGTTGAACGCAGCAAATTATGGCGATAATAGCAGCTTAAATTACTGGGTTGGAAGTCTGTGGGACGTCTGCTATATCAATCACCGTAGATTAATTGAAATAGTCAAGAGATCAATTAGTTTTCTCAGGTCTAGGATACACACCTAAATTTCACCACTGTCTTTTCGCGCTCTCTACCGCCGCGACGCTGCACTCAGCCTGTGGGCATGTATGTAATTTGAAGCTTATCAACGTGAACATGCATTTTAGAGTAATCAGAAGCCTTAAGGTCCACATGCAGATAATGAAAAATGCCATCAGAGGAAGTAATTGTCAGAACGCGTACATGCTCTTTCTAACGCCCATGAAATTAAATTATATATTTGTGTTGAGCCCCTCGCTGAGGACTCACCTCAGCCTACTAGGTGTGTGTGTGTTTGTGTGTGTGTGTGTGTGTGTGTGCGTGTGTGTTTATGTGAGCTTAAGCATGCCCCTGTGACAGAGAAATTGCAAAGAGAGTGATTTGTCCAGGTCTGTGGGTCTTCCGAAGGCCAGCCTGTTGGAATATTGATAAGGGATAAGAGAGAATGAGTGAAGTAACGAGCAAAGAGTAAAGAGCAGACTGGCGCCGTGCTGCGGCTAACGCAAAGCCGAGTTTTACAGAGCCACAGGAGAATACTAGGTTAAGAATGTGGTTTATGTGTTCATTATAGTGTTTAACTGTGATCTGCAACTTCCTCGCCCACCACTCTCTTTAAGACAACAGTTCCTAATTGCTTCTTGGCATTGTCTTTTACCTTTAATTGATTTAGATCCTTTACATTATGCAGAAATAAACTGATCAAATCAAATCAGAATCATCTTTGTTGGCCAAGTATGTTTGCACACAGGTATTTGCTGCCAGCCGACTGTATCTCTCTAGTATTAAAAATAAAACAAAAAAATATATAATGTACAGTTCCCTATGATACAATATACATTCAGTACAATACAATACAATACAATACCTAATGCATGATACACGATACATGATATGCAAAGGACTATGCACACTACAATGTACATTACACAATATACATTATACACAATATGCATTTACGGTACAGTATACAATATATGGTGCAATATACAGAGTACATGCAATTAAAGGAATATAGAGTATATAGGCACTTTTACATATATGTTTACATATACAGTATACAATCATTATTGAGGTACCCTTGAGCAAGATACCGTCCCACTACACTGCTCCATGTCTTGGAAGTCTCTTTGGATAAAAGCGTCAACCAAATAAAGGTACAACTCTTAAAATTTAGCTTCAAGGCAAATTCTTACGCTTTTCTCTTAGCCTGCATGTGAATGTTTTGCAGAGAACTTGTTTTTTGATAATAAATCTGCAGTCGTTTTCATAAATAAGGCATATACAATGCTTGGGTGAAATGGTGAGCAGCCCACACAGGGTCATGTGATTTTCAGTTGAAAAGAATTGAGCTTTTTGTCATTTGTAAAAGAATTAAATTGTAGCTGGTGATTTTTACAGGTGCAAGAAGTCACAACACAGGCTGTGGAAGGTAATAGAGTATGTATGCTGTGAAAAGGGTAATAATAAATCTCCAGTCTGTTCTCAGTGGACGTTCAGAGCAACCTCTTTGCACTAATCTGTAACTGACTGACAAGTGTTAATCGCTGTGATCTTTTTGACCTCACGCAAAGTTACAGCAGCTTAATAAGCATATCGTCATAACAAAGCCTTAGAACATCTGTTTAGTATTTTTTTCCCTTTACTTGCATACACCATTTGAAAATACCAGCTGGTCTTTACATTGTGTGATACAGCCAAAAGCCAACTATACCATAGAAAAATTCTAACAAAACAAGGTTTGAAGTTTTCAGATGTTTTTTTAATGTAAAGGTACCATTTATAGTATTTGGCTGATATCACCCATGTCGCTGACACCATGCTGTTGACATACATGCAGCGGTTGAAAATACTGTTTGTACACTAAAGCATTGTTACATATAAAATGTAGCCATGTTTCATTGCACTGTTCATGGCTGTAGTAACAACAGCAACAAGAAAACAACAAAATGATGTAAGCTTCTAAAGCTCTCTGGCATCATTAGGGCCAGAGACTGAAGTGCTGAGCCAGCAAAAGAGGATAGTGAGAATAAAGAGGAAAAACTTTCAGTCTCCTCCCTATACTTAAGTTTGCTCTAATCATTTTGTCAGGCAGACAGTTAGGTGAAGGGTGTATTCTGTAGTTTGGGCCTTGAGTAACCAAGGTAGCCAGTGAATGTTTTGTTTGTGTCTCCTTCCCCCCATCTTTCTCTCTGTGTTACTTTGTCTCAGTATCCCCAGTATCCCTTAACTTTCTCTTTTTTTACTGTAAAAATAATGTAGTCTTTTAACTTGAAGTACTGATTTGGTGCTAAACATTACTTCTACATTAAACTGATTTGTCTTGATTTTATTTATTGTTTACTTCTGATTCTTTATCTCTGTGGAGCACATTGAAAGACTCTGTGTATGATATTGTCCTATATAAAAAAATCTTGACTTTCTATAAAATGGCTTTGGGACTCTAGCCAATACAGATACTCTATACCAATTTATGGGCTACCTAGAGCCTTTGCATTATGTGGAAATTCAACCAAACAAAAGTAAAATAAAGTAAATAACGTTACTTTACAACTGTGATTGTCTGTTTAACCCCATCCATGAAAATGCAGTACTCACTGTGTTAATCTGTGCTCAGGTTAGTCTGGTCAGGGCAGAAAGAATGATTAAATGGATCCTTTAGTGAACAGAAGGCTGAGCTGGTCCCGGTTACATGTGGCTGGCCTTTGACAGCCCCATAACACGACCTAATGGAGATTTGCTGAACTTCTCGCATTGATTTGGACAGTAGATTGATTCGGCCTGTTAAGTCCACACAAATCCACTGCTCGAGCAACCCTTTTCTATAGCCCAGCTTCAAGTACCAAAAAAAATGCACACAGCATCTGGTCAATACTTTCCTCTCATTTAATTGTTTATTTATTTCTCATTCCTACTGAAGGAGCAGTTATTGGCTTTAGCCTGGAGGGGAGTACAGTAGTGAGATCCTTGGAGCGCAACGCAGGGCTGGTTTCCATGGCTGCACCACAAATATGAGTGACAGTCTTGCACTCAGAACACACGCGCAAGGGCTGAGTGCCATGCCGGTTTCTCTTTCAGCCATTATTAGAAGAAATGGATGAAGTCTGCAGCCAAAGCAGCATGGCCTGAATCTTGAACAGCCTTTCAGATGTTCCAAAATACACTTTGTGATGCAAACTGTTGTTTTAAATCAATCTTTAATGATCCTCTTGCCCACAGGCACAGGACCAATGTGTGGTTTTTAGAATGCACAGCAGAGGACTCTTCATATGGCTTCCATTAAATATGCACCATGTCGGAGGCTCTATGAGTCAGTGGATCCCTTGTTCTGTTTGCATCATAAATAATTATGCTCTTTCTCACTCCAAACAACAGCGTGGAAAGGCACAGGTGTATAGGTCTGAGAGTGGTACGTGGTGAATTTGCATAATAAGGCAAAAAGGGAAAAAAACATGCAGAGAGCTGGTATAGACCGACCGTAATGGCATGTGTTTGGATCCCTTTAACTTTTATTATGCAAGAGGGAAACTGAGATAACACAGAGAACAACGGTAGTTGACAACAGATCATGAAGGTTCTGAGTGTTTTTCAGTGTAAGATTACAGCACTTGAATCAGTGCATTAAATTTCCCTCCTAAAGTCTGCAATTATGTGGAAAAGCAACTGACCCGAGATCATTGCACAGTATTCTGAGTTTAAAGAGATATTCAGATGTAAACAATTTTGCTCTCACGCAAAACGTAGATCAGTCAAGATCTGTTTGATGACAAAACTATGGATAAAAATTCAGGTTTTAAGATGTTAGCTACATGACAATTTTGTTCATTTCTATAGACAGCAGTGTGTGATGCAGTGCAATCAGTCAATGTATAACCGAACACTGGGAACTACTTCAGACAACAGGATATGTTGTTGCATTCCACCTTAGGAGCAGCAGTGCTGATCAGTTTTTGTGGTAACAAGCATAATAATCCTAATTTGATCTACAAATTGTCGTCTCCAGCCATCGTGTTGTCTGAAATGTCAGTAACAGTGAATGTTTGTTCTTTTTTATAGCTCTCAGTAAGCAATGCTGTGCCCTAAACCACATCGACAATCTGCTCTACCTTAATGAGGTGCTTGATGTGGTATAAGCGGTTTAAGGGAAGTTCTGGGAATATGTTTGCTGGAAAACTTTAAATGCTTATTGACTTCTACTGTAGAGCTGCTTTTGGAACCAAATAGTTTAAGCGACCTATTGAGAAGAACTACCCACTGTGGAACTCCTCCAAGAACTACACACCTTAAGGGTTCAGCACCGAACTGAAATAAACCAGTTGGTATAGTGACTGCATATAAGACGATAGAGACGATGAACAAAGCATCAAAAGAACATTGTTTGCATGGCTAATCATAAAAATTGTTTAAAAATGGTGTTTACATTCACCATATACTTTTATTTTACCATAATTGTATACGTCACTCATGGTTCCTCTAGTGTGAGAAGGTACATAACCTGAAGAAGGAGCTAAAAACATCCCTCAATGCCCCTCAGTTCCTGCAGTGTGCACACACAAAAAGGGGTTACTTCCTCCAGCAGTTCTAAGGACTATGAAATGGTTTCTTTGGTCTGAAAGCACCTGATGTTAGCCTTGTATCTTCAGTGCAAGCAAAGTTTGTAATCCAAATGTGTCTTTAAATGATCTGCGGTATATGCACAATTATGCTAATTTGATTTTTTGCCAAAATCAATCCTTTGACTGAACTGGGTCCAGCTGTGGAATTTGCATCATGCTAATTGGTGGGATACAATGTGTCAAGTAAATAAGCAAAGGAGGCATACTACTCCATTACTAGAGTAATGGAAAGATCCTCCTGGTATTTTCAAGTATTTAAAAGTACATTTTCTTGAGTGTGAGTGTTGTTGCCACAATGTACTTACATGTACTTACTTTTATGACTCTAAAATACCCTACTGAATTCACTGACTTCCTTGGAGAACCCATAGAACAAAGCTTGTGTGATTTGCTTCAAACACATTCAGAATGGAAGAAGGACAGCAAATGTTTTTTTAATCTAACAATAATTGAAATCTTAATTATTTACATTTTACTTCCTCAATAAAAAATAGTGCATATCTCCAGTAGATAAATAGACACTAGTGTTAACTTAGATTGGCATTAAAAGGACAAACGGATTACTCTGCATGTATGTAAAACAACTGGGTGTATGGCCCTCTACCTTATTAGTACTGGTTCCTAATAAGGAGGCGGGTCATTCACCCATCTGTTTTAGGACTGGTTCCTAATAAGGAGGCGGGTCATTTACCTAGCTGTTTTAGGACTGGGTCCTAATAAGGAGGCGGGTCATTCACACAGCTGTTTAAGGACTGGGTCCTAATAAGGAGGAGGGTCATTCACTCAGCTGTTTTAGGACTGTGTCCTAATGAGCCTTCGAGTGACTTTAGTCAGTAATGTTACATTCTGCATGTTCACTAGCTAAATATTAGTATGCATCAACAGTAGGTTCAGACGAAATCTGGTGTTATGTCCCAACTGGTTTCCATGCTAACTGACTGAAACAGAAAATTATTTTGTTACAGCAGCAGCTTCTCATCTCCATATAAGCATCACACAATTAAAAGATGAAATAATAAAAAGAGTAAATAAATGCTAAATAAATAGGTATAAAATAGTAAGTGAGTTATAAATAAATAAATAGCAGAATTTAAAAAAGGGAAAATGTATGCAAGTCATATTATGGCCTATAACATTTAAAAAAGAACATTTGTCCATAGACTTTAAAGTTATACTTCAAAATAATGAGTAAAGAGAACCCTCATAGATATGTAGTGAAAAAAGAAAATATTTGTCTTTCAAATGTAGTGGATTACAATATTCCAAAAAAATGATACTCAAGTACTGTACAAAAAATGTACTTAAGTGCTGTACTCAAGTAAATGTGCTTAATTATTGTCCACCTACACAAATAAGCATACTTGTTTGATGACTTGAGTATATCTGGGATAAGTAGAATATTTAATTTATTGCAAAACTATTGCATAAAAAAACAGGCCTCGAACTTTGCACTTTGTGGTTTGGAGAGCATTTTATGCATCCTAATGCCAACCTGATAAAGCAAAAGTATTTCAACTAGGCTGTAAATTCAAATGCGTTCCCCCATCCACTGTGGAGGGAATCAGAAGTCTCCTTTCACTCCTGCTCGATCTGCGTGGATGCTGTGGCTCAATGCACTCTGCTATGGAGCTGTGATTAAGGATGGGCAATGAGTCTGAAATGAAGCTTCGGCTCGACTCGTGGGGGCGAAGAACAACAGAGGCGGAGGCCTAGCCTGATAACTCTCTCATTAAGGGTGGAAATGAAGGCCCATCTCAGAGGCTGACAAACCCCGGACTGAACGCACTGACACGCCTGCACATTTATCTGCCAACGGCAATTAGCCACGGACGAAGCCGCCCACTTGAACCCCCCCACCCCACCCCCACTGACAATGACAATTAATTACATATCGCCGTTTGCTTTTAATTAGATGTCAACCTGAGGCTACGCTGTTTCTGCCATCGCCTCTGACAATGGGTGGGGCAGAAGCACAAAAAACATTTCTGTCTTTGCATTGTGTATATGTGTGTCTTCTTCTTTAAACCTGCAAACCAGGGACAAAGCCCTGTCTTAACTGTCATACCTGCTGTCTTGCAGTCCTCATTTGTGCATGCCTCTAAGGAACACAAGGCTGTAGGGCAGGGGTGGAGACTTCCAACACTTTAGGGACAGATTTCTGCAGAGTTCTGTGATTTTTCTGCACAAACACATTTGAACTCAACTCATTAGGTAACTGACAGATGTGTTAGTGTAGGAAAATCAGAAAGCTCTGCTGGCCTTCCATTTGTTATGTGAGGGGGTAAGCACAAGCAAACCACAGAAAAAAGAAAGAAAAGAAGAAAGAAAGGGACCAAAATTTCCCCCTTGCCACCAACCGCAAATCCTTCTTATCACATTTAGTTTAATGTGGTATCACTTAAGTAATATACCACCATCTATTTGAATGAACATTTGTGAAAAGCCTTTGTAGAAATACCAGCAGTGCCCTATAGTAGAGCTAACGAGAGTGGTCTGATTGGTTGGAAATTTGGAAAATGTTGTATACAGTTTACACAAATCTTCTTAAAGTCAAACCTTTCATATCTGGAGAACTGTTGAAAATGATTACAGTGATCACAGTCAAACTGCAGTATAAGACTAGAAATTATTTTTTCTGCAGCTTGCATCTACACTTGTTCCTATTTGAATTAACCTCCCAACGTCTTTTTCTTACAATTCACTTTCTGTTTGAGGCTACTGCAGTTTTTGTCATAGTAAGCAGAGTACATTGTCAGTGCTACAAAGCACAGAGGCAGAGAATTGTTGGGGGGAGCAGAGCTGCCCCACACTTTGCCCTCTGACCTTCCTGTGAATTATTTAAAGTTTTAAAGTGAAGTCCTTATTGCACCCAGCAGAACTAAAGGCATTCTTGGACTTTCAATTGAAGAGAATGACACTGAACTTTTTCACATACAGCATTGTCCCATTCACAGACCACGTAAGGAAGAGCTGGAACAGACGTTACTAAGGATGTCAAATGATTGTACTTTGCTATTATACTTCATTATTTTAGCAGATTTGTACTGGACTGAAGTATTTTTAGAAATCACTTTACTCAATTGCATTTCTAAGAGGATTTTAAAAAAACAGTATAATTTGATAGTGGAATGTGGAATGATGCAC
Organism: Arnoldichthys spilopterus; assembly: GCA_037974385.1. Lineage (NCBI taxonomy): Eukaryota > Metazoa > Chordata > Actinopteri > Characiformes > Lepidarchidae > Arnoldichthys > Arnoldichthys spilopterus. The sequence goes on from JBBPDA010000001.1 coordinate 48,748,370, forward strand.
TTTAGAGAAACTCACCAAAACTTCTTCACAGTGATGGTGATGGGATCCTAGAGTTGTGATGTCTGCAACAAAGATATAATAATATATATTAAAATAGAATATATATTTTATTTCCCTTTCAAAATACCCAGTGAACAGCATGCCTTGTGCTAAATATGGTAAATAAAAGTGGCAAATATATATAAAAAAAACCCCTCTCTTTGGGGACTTTTTTTGCCTTATGCAGCCCTGCATGTGTCTCTCTGCCATGAATGAATTTAAAAGTATATATCTTTTAGGCCAAAATCTTAATTTAAATCCATCGTAAGCAACCTCTCAGACATCAGGCAATGTATTCATAATTATTTCATGCTATAACCTCATGTAAGAGAGCTTTTAGAGGCATTACGGATGTCTAGTTCTTATCCTCTCCACTGCGAACAACTCTGACATGGTTTCTTTAGAATGCAGCATTTTACATCAAGCCACAATGAACATCTTTGTTTATGATCTTAACCAATTAATGTTGTCGCTACTGTAATTAGATGAAAACAAAGGAAATGGAATGAAATTACATACTGTGTGCTAAGATAATTGCAGCTATATTTAATATCTGACTGTAATCAAGGAATTCTACACATTAAAATGTATTTATTTTAACTGATTTGTTAGCATGACAAAGCTTTACATATTATGAATACTTGTGCCACATGTAAAGAACAAACATGGATAAAATCCAATCCTGACAAGCCCTTTTACTGTGACACTGTTTCACAACAGGATAGAAGTTGTCACGCATATGCTGAGTGTACTAAACAAGTAATAACTTTGCTTATTAGACAAATTTTCAATATCAAATTGTAACCCAGATGCTTTTGATCTGCAGTTTGTTTCTTTTGTACATAGTATCTGGCAACACAGAGTATGTGAAAATATGCTCCAGTCTCTGCTGTTGTGATGGGAAATTAATTTTTCATTGTACTGGCCAAAAGTCACTGGCTCTCTTCATTGCCAAGGCACCTCAAGCATGTTTTCAAATTGTGAAAGACATGACACTGGCTGAAACCCTACTTTTCAAAATAACAGTAACCGAGGCCTATGTCTCTGTCTTTATCACTCCACCTCAATCATTCCTTCTGCTTCGGTTTCTCTGTGACATTTCTCTCTCTCTCTCTCTCTCTCTCTCTCTCTCTCTCTCTCTCTCTCTCTCTCTCTCTCTCTCTCTCTCTCT
>JBBPDA010000001.1:48749679-48765712 GCA_037974385.1 Arnoldichthys spilopterus
TCTCTCTCTCTCTCTCTCTCTCTCTCTCTCTCTCTCTCTCTCTCTCTCTCTATCTATCTATCTATCTCTCTCTCTCTATCTATCTCTCTCTCTCTGTCTCTCTCTCTCTATCTATCTCTCTCTCTCTCTCTCTCTCTCTCTCTCTCTATCTATCTCTCTCTCTCTCTGTCTCTCTCTCTCTCTCTCTCTCAGATGGATCAGTGAGATGCCAGTCACTCATCGTCGTCTGCTGCTTCAAGACTGAATCTCCTTTCATACATCCATACTGTCACACACGGCTGTTTAATGACTGAACACAATCTGTTATTATATGACTGCTGATTTTTATGACATTGTGTACATATTAGGAGATAATATAATTATTAGAAGCAAATCTGTTTACACACTCACCTGTTTAGATTACCAGATCAGATCTTTACTGTATAGGTGATATCCTTACTCTTGTAATGTATATACATTATGATATAATATTACACTGAAAATTTGAGAAATAAATAACATTTATTATAAAATAAAGTAAATTTGGTCTAAGAAAATAAAAACACTTTGAAAATCCTTAAAAGAAAGTGTCACATTAACTAGCAACCATAACGATTTGAATAGATTTATATTCATCCATTACTTTTTTTAACTGCTTCTTCCATTTTGGGTTGCAGGGAAGCTGGAGCCAATCCCAGCTGACTATAGGCCCAAGGCAGGGTTGACACAGGGCAGGAGGCCAATATATAGACAGACAAACATTCACACATGCACTCACTCCTACAGGCAATTTAGAGTGTCCAGTCAACCAACTGCAAGACATTGGACAGTGGGAGAAAACCAAGCACCCAACCAAGAAAACCTACATGAACACGTGGAGAGCTTGCAAACTCTGCACAGGAAGGCACCCACAGCCGACCCAGGGATCGAACTCAGTACCTTCTTGCTGTGAGGCAACAGCGTAACCACTGCACCACCATGCCGCCCCAGTTTGTTTCTATTTATATATAACTTAAATACACTTCATTGTCACCTATAATTTCCTGTTTTATTTGAGGTAAATAATGTCAAATTCTTGAACATCAACATTCAATATAATACAGTACAATAAAATCAAACAGTACAATAATAAAATAGCCTTAATAAAATAACCTTCATATATCAGGTATAGGCTATAAAAATAGCTAAATGGCTGAAAATGCCATATCCGATGTTAGGAAATTTAAAATAACCAAAGCTGTAGTGAATCTGCCTGGAAAAAGACGCAGATGGTTAAGACTTTGCCCTTTGTACCTAAAGGTCACAGGTTCCAGTCTCAGCCCAGGCACTACTGAGGTACCTTTGAGCAAGGTACCATCCCACTACACTGCTCCACATCTTGGAAGTCGCTTTAGATAAAAGCGTCAGCCAAATGAATAAATGTAAGTGCAGGTATATTTTGCCCCTCATGCAGAGCGAGGAGGCTGGTTAAAAGACATTTTTTCCAAGGATAACAGTTGTTAATTTGGATGCTTCTTGGATTATGGCTAGAACTGGGTTTTATGGTCAGATGAAACAAAAAAATAGGTAACAAACAATGTGGTTTTAAAAAGAATTATGATTCCACAAACAATACCTTATTTAAACAGTAAAATAAGATTGAGGATGTTGGTGGAGTTTTTCCTCCAATGGCTCTGGGATCCTTGTAAGATAAATGGCATCATGTACATATAAAATACCAGGAGACCACAAATAAAATTCTGGCTGCCTCTAAACTAGGTTAAAACAGGGTTGTGGTTAAATCTTGCTGCAGGGCCATGGTCCAAAGAATGCATTGAAATCTGCACAAAAATGTTTCAGTAGCCAAAAAAAATCAAGCTTTTTGACATGATCAGCCCAGTCTCCTGTACTAAACACCATTGAAATCCAGTGTGCTGAGCTGAAGAAAACAGAGAGATCCAAGGTTTGCCTCTGGATGTGGAGAGATTCTGTATTGAGTAGTGCTCTCACATTGCTCACTCTCATAAATCTCATCAAGCATTATGGGAAAAGACTTGTTGCTATTATGCTGGTAAATGGAGGATGAACAAGCTAATAAAAACTAATGTAGGGGTCCCCAATTCTAAATTTACTTGAATTAAAGATAAGATTTTTCTCATATTTTCTAACCTCAACCACATACACATTTTTATGACTTTACATCTTTACCAAGGGCGCCAATAATTATAGAGCTGACTGTAAGCAGCATATACTGAATTCCTTTAGCATAAGCTAATAGTGTTGGTGATGGAAAGAAATATCTTCTGTGTGGAGTATTCTGTAGACGTCTGTGCTTTGATTGTGTGATTGTGTGCAAGCATTAATAACCCTATAATAAAATTAGAATAGTGAAAGGTCAATGCCATGCTGAAGTAATTGAGAATTGGCTTTAAACTGTTCAGCCACTTTCAGACTCTGCAATTAGAGCTGTGGACCCATCCTCACCCGTTTCTTTCACCTCCAGTGTGGAGCCCTGAAATCATTTCCCACTTAAATAGATTGCATTTAATCAAGGCGAGCCATGCTACTTTAAAATCATAGCCTAATTAACTGTGCTGCAGATACTTTCTATAGATGTTTCTGAATGACATCAGAGCCGGAACCAGAGCCAGACAACCAGAAGCTCTGTGAACACTACACTAAGGTGTAAACAAAACCATTAATGCTCCATCATCAATCCTCCAACCAGGCACAGTATTTCTGTTGTTACACTGTATTATAATCATTGTTAATACCTTTCACCGGTCAGTGGTTTTAATGCTATGGCTGACCAATGTATAGCTAAGAAATAGCTGATAATTTACCACAAGCTGTAATATTCTAAAGTCTAAAGTCTAGGGTCTAAAGTGTCTGGGGTGGCTGCTCGGATGTGAGTCATGGCTATCCTCTCAAAGCACTTCATCACAACCGGAGTGAGTGCCATGGGACAATAGTCATTTAAACAGGTCACACTGCTCTTCTTTGGGAGAGGAACAATGGTGGTGGTCTTAAAGCAGGAAGGTACAAAAGCTTGCGTGAGGGACAGGCTGAAAATGTCTGTAAACACATCAGCCAGTTCTGAGGAGCAAACCCTTACTACATGCCCAGGAATGTTGTCAGGGCCAGCTGCCTTCGATGGGTTAACTCTCCTCAGAACACTGAGCACATCTGCCGTTGACACTGTGAGTGAGGTGCTCTGTGTGCCATCGGCGGCCAAGCTCCCTCTCTGGGACATGGGCACACAAGGCTCACAGATGCATGTGAAGGCTAGCCTGTGTGTTTCAATCTCAAAGAGGAGCTACTATTGCACAAAATGTTAATTCTGGGTATGATAAAATGGTGTAAGGACACACAGTGCACCACAGTCAAAGCTGTTTTGGCTGTATGAGGGGGCCCTACACAATATTAGGCTGGTGGTGTTAATGTTATGGTGATCAACGTATATGCCATGGAAAATGATACATGGAAGAAAAAAAAAAAAAGTCATGATCCAAAAACAAAGAAACAAATATACATTATCAACTAATACTAACAGAGTTTTCAAATGTTTCTCTTTGTAAAGAGTGAAGGATGATTATATTTTCAGCTGTATTTTTGCTCCCAATAAAATACAGTTTGTCTCCATTTTGTGTTTCAAATAAAAAATACTGAATTGTTTCATAGCCTTGGGCAACAGACTCACTAGCAGCACAGCACAAAGCTTAGTCTATTTTACACCTTGTACAGACTTCCCTGTGGGATTGATAAACTAGACTAGGTTTTGTTATTGCATTAGAGTGATTCATTATGGGTTGATTCAAATAGGACTATGGCCTGAAAATGGCACAATGCTGAGACATTAAAACCTACAATATCAGCCAATAATGACACCAGTCCAGTTTTCCTACTATACCACCATGCTTTAAAATGAAAGTTTCTTAACTGAAGCACTTCCCTTAGGATGAGCATCTAAAATTATGCCCTCATGCTCAGACTACACCACCACTCTAATACATCACAGGAAAAAAATCCAGTTCAGCATTTCCTCCTGCTATACGGATACCTGGTGTTGCATCAGTGCCATCGTCGTACTGAACTTTGCAGATTTATACTGGATTAAAATCATGGATCTTGTCTGTAATAGCCTTGATAACAACAATTCCCCTGAAAAACTAATCCACCTCCAGCAGAGCTTATGTATAAATGACATTCCTCAATTTTTTGTTAACTTCTGTGGCACAATCTGCAAATCAGTGTATCACATGTAATCCTCCTACATAGTTCAGCATAGAGTTCAGGCAGCATTTCTGAGGCAAAACCTCTTTGATTGACATCTCCTGCTGTAGCGAGCCAGTCAGAGTTATTGTGCTTTATGAGGTAAAACTACAGGGGGGAGTGGGGGGTTTACTGACCCCACTGATGGTGAATGAAAAGGGAACGTGTGCGGCATCATTGCTTTTCCTGCTTTCTGCTTCTGGAGTCCTTAACTTTTGGACATAAATCCTATTGTTGTTCATAATGGCGCACACACGCACACATGAATGCGCACGCGCACATACACACACACACACACACACACACACACAGGGCTCAATAGAGACCCTTAGAGGGGCCTGTAATCAAATGTAGAACATGCTCTCTCGTTATGTAATAAGATGAGCAAATCTTATTTGGGGAGAGGCAGAGTATTGGAGTGACTGATAAAGTTTTTGTCAAGGGGTGTGGTTTAAGAAAATGTTTTAGTTTTTAGCCTTTTAGATTAATTCAAATTTGTGAAGAAAAGGGGAAACTCACCTTGCGGAAAAAAAAACCCACTCTGGACATGCATGTGCACACATAACACACATGTCTCTCCAAAACATCACCTCCGAAACAGTGAAGGTGAAGCTCATTAGAGTGGTGTTTGGAAAACACACTCACACATACACACACGCACACATACACATGCACACAGGGCCCAGAAGAGACCCTTATTGGGGCAGGTGCTCAAATGCAGGGCACGCCATCTTGCTATGAAAACGAAATAAGCAAAGCCTAGTTGGGGAGGGGTGGGGTATTGTAGTGATTGACACAGATTTTTTGGGGGGTGGGGGGGCACATGGCAAATAAAAGGGGACTATGCCCCCCACCTTGGACAGGCATGCACACACATAACACACATAATGTCTGCCTCTCCAAAAACATCACCTCAGATACAGTGAAGGTGAAGCTCATTAGAGTGATGTTTGGAAAACACACACAATGACACACACACACACACACACACCCCAAACACAGTTCTCAGCAGCACTAATTATAATTGGTAGACCCTCTGCAAGCATGTGCAAGATCAATCTCATCGCTGCAGTGCAAGTGAAAAGCCATAATATTTTACTCAAATGATCAGAGTCTTATCTAACGAGCCTTATCTCAACCATATCAGTAAACACTCATTCAGAGCGCAGCCCAAACAGTCCTGAAAAAGTAATCTAACCCTGGAATCGTAATAGGCCCCATTTTCAGCAGCTCGTTTGGTGCTGCTGCCAGTGTAATCAGACCAGGAGCTGTGTGCATCAGAAAGCCAGGCCAGGGCACACTCTTAACTCGGTTTGTGTTTCAGGAGACTGCCCCCCTGCCCTTGGGGTCCGGGGACAGATGACGCTGACATCTTCTATAATGAGAAATATAAGAAGCCACTAATAGCTCTGCATACATTCTCAAGTGGCTGCAAAACTCATTTGATTTTGAATCCTCCCTCTGTACAATGTCCGCTCGCCAGTATAGAAAAAATCATTATTTTTCAATTGACTCCCCTTATTACCACCATGATCAATACGCAGCAGCAGCAGCAGCAGCACGGACTGACTGGACGTCTGTTTTCTTTTTTTTCCTCCGCAGCTTGCAGCTTTATTGCATCAAACTCCACCCAGCTGCTGACTGATAAAATTAGCATTTAGCAGTGAAAACCACAGTGTTACCCAGCGCATAGCTCATTCTTCGACTCTGTGCGCTGATCTTAGCCTTGTGAAAAGCGGGTGTAGAACATTACTGGGTGTTATATGGGGGTTTATGACCAGAGCACTCTTTAAAAGGGGAGAAGAGGAGGCATTCACTCACTTGATTCTGTCAGACTCACTCCACACACTCTCGCGCCAATGCCAAAGTCATAAAGTGTCTCACATTCTGTGTGCCCTCAACCCTGAATTTAATCAAATACGTGTGTGTGGCATTTACCATCATATCTTTGAAATATTTGAAGAGTGGCAGTGGCAGAGACAGAGGGAGAGAGAGAGCAAGAGACTGCTTGTCACCTCAATATTCACTTGCAAGAGACACAATCATGTCCGACATGCACTCAATCAAATGTCTGACTAGTGTTTCTGAAAATAGATGGACTTAAACACAGCTTAGGACACTAGAGTACTTCAAATGGGGCAAAGCTTTGAAAGCTTGGCAAAGAATATGTACTGCAGCAAAATGTAAGTATTGTAAGGGCAATGTAAGGCAGCTCGTAATATTTTCTAAGCTAACAAAGCAACAGGGGTTAACCACAGTCTTTTACTGTCAAAAAATACCTAGTGCAGCATTAAAGAGTGTGTGTGTGTGTGTGTGTGTGTGTGTGTGTGTGTGTGTGTGTGTGTGTTGGGGGGTGTAGCAGGTTGGCAATCTTGTATGTTAATTATGGGAGAGGTGGATATTTGTCAATCAAGGGCGCTGGCGATTGTATTTGCCAACCATGAAAATGGCACTTCATCACCAGCACCCCATAATCACCACATGTATTCCTCAACGAGGGTTGGCGCTCCTATGTGGGGGACAGGGTTTGGCAGTTGTGTTTCTCAACAGGGAGGAGGATTGCTGGTCATATTTGTCAGTGGGGTGGGAGAAGATTGGGCTTTTGAAAGTGGAACTACTGTAACAAGCTGACGTGTCCTCTAATTTGGGCCACTAATCATCGTGTCATGTTTTATGTTTGTTAACCAAGCTAACAAGGCATCAGTAGCTAACCACAATCTTTAAGCGTCAGTGCTCACATAGTTAGCTTCACTTATTTATGACACTCATTTGGCACATGATGCTACGATGATATTGGGTTTCCTCACTTAGATCTGTGTCTAGCTAATTCATGCAAATTGGACCAAATCAATCAAGGACTGTTGCCACCAGTGTAGCATTGTAGTCAACAAGTGCTTTTGTGAAATAAAAAAGACTGCAGCACAGCGCTTATTCAACATAGAGAGGCTGCAATCTAATTGAATCTCATTAGTGTTCCAAATACAGCTATAAACGCTGAACGTGATGCAGCACTGCTCACCTGCCAGAAACACATATTTATTTTATTTATTCAAAATCTCATTCTTATGCAGGAGGCTACTACTTCTGCAATCTAACAGACTACAATAGAACTGTCATAGCACAGCAGTGTCATTCATGATAACTGGAGAATCAAAAGAGGAAAACGGAATTTTGTTTGGAATACTCAATTCATGGTAATTCATGTGTTTGATTGCTTTCTACCTTCTTTTTCTGACCAAGAACATTATATGTAGTATGTGATTTTTCACACTTGAGTGTAAGTGGCTCTTCAGCTTGGACTATTTGATGTGCAAGGGGTTTAAAAATATCACATGTATTTTAATGATGCACCATACCCTCTGTACTTTACCGTCAGACTCTCTGAGAGCTGTAATGCATGTCATTTTACATAGTGGGGAAAAATATATATACATAAAATGGCCTGTGCAGGCGTGTCACACTTTGTATGTTAAAATCAGCATATAAATAGAAATTGGGCAAAAATGGCCATATTTCCCAGTTCACTCATGTCTAAAAGGCCCATATCATGCAAAACCTTCTTATAAAGGATTTTTTTTGTGCTACATAAAACTTTATAATGTACAATAAGCTCCCCAGTCCATACTGTCAATATGTCGAAATAGTCATAACTTCTTATTAATGGGTGGGACTAACATGCTGTGAGCTGTCACAAATTTATATGGAGTTATAAGTGTGTTTCAATTTAGACTGATTTCTGAATCAGAGTGTAACTCATTAATATATGCATCAGCCTTTAAATGCATGGTAACAATATTTACCCAACTGGAAAGGTGGTCATAGTTTTGAGGTAGGCTTTTTTTTTTCACCAATGCATACGTTTCTTTGTATAGCATTAAAAAAAATACATAGCACTCAAGCTTTCATTGACTTACAAACTGGTTGGGGAATTGGCTAGCTACCCAAGATCTCCATCCTAAACCCCATTAGAAACTGTAAATAAACTGTATATGGGAATATTTCACTATAATCTAGTTTTAAAGCAAGAGCCTTACACTGTAGAGCAGTTAATTCTTCCATTTTGCAGTGTCCAGTCAACCATGAACAGAAATCCGAACAGTCTGAAATCGATGAGCTAGTCAATAATACTGACACTTGAGAGGCAAAAAGGTCTTTGCCTACAGGATTCCAAACAGGCACAACTACTCAGATATACACATGCTACTGGCCTGAACAATGATCAGTCACTTAGGTGGGCAATGCTAAAATTTGGGTGGGCAATTCTCACCTCTGACCACCTGTATATCTGGCCACAAATAAAAATAGCTTGTTCAATTAGTATTATTGTTGGCTTATTAAATGAAAAAAATATTGTACGTGAACCTCAGGACAAGAAATAAAGTTCAAGAACATAGTTGGATATGGGCTCTTTCATTTACTTCCACTAAAAACATGTCACTTAAGTTTTCTAATCTATGACATCATTTCTTGTTTTTCCTGCAGGATGTTGCAGGAAAAGTAGGACAAGAACAAGGACAGAGCAGCTTTGGAAAACAATTGAGGATCAGGTCAAAAATGTCCTCAAGTTGAATAAACTTCCTGAGTTGCCTATAGACCTGCAGTAGAACGTCTTACTACATCCAGCATTTAGATATGTCTTATTCTTCTTTGCTATACTTCTGTTCTGGAATACAATGCTGAAGATAATTCAGATTTTGTTAAAGCAGAATGAAATTAAACGCAGAAAGAGAAATAGCAGCAACGTGCAAAAGTCTGATTACTTACTAAAAAATGTAGATACTTGAGTATCATTAGAAAATGCTCAGAGAACTGAAAAAAATCCATGACATTTTGACTTGAGTGGTCATGTTGACAAAAAGGGATTTTTGACCACCCTTAAGGAAAGGGAACATCTCGCTCTTTTGTTGTGTTTTTTCCTCTCTGCCATTGTCCCATTAATGTGTTTTGTTTTTGCTCAGCCTCTGACCTGAATGCCACATTCATTCCATTACAATCAGGCAGATCACTGAAGTACAGCTGCGCAGCGCAGATCCGCGTGCACCTCGGCCATCATCTATCTGCTCGGCTCATCAGGCCCGGAGATCCTAATGCAATCTGTGCCTAGTGCTCTTTGTGCAACTTCCATTCTGAAGCTCCATTTTTACATTTAGAGCTGTGAAAGCGTGGCGAGGCTGGCACGCTCGCACAGGCCACTGCTCAGCAGCAATCTGTACGCTTCTTCCACATCAGCCCTGAAGAATTAAGTTAAGCAGAGCATCTTATGAAGGTTTTATGGCTTTCACGACGATATCGGGATCCATTTTGTTTATACGTCATGTGTCCTGGTGCATGAAATTGCTTCCCCCCTCCCCATGTTTTCTTTTACAATAAAACATTGGGGTATATACACTCTGGAGGAAAGAACTGGAGATGGAGGTTGAGGGGGGGATTAGGCCCTTTGATTATGACTGCAGTGCATGAATTATGAGTGTCGTTGGTTTTTACCTAAGGCCAGTGGCACCATATATTATTAAATATATTCAGCTGTTTGTTTGCTCTATATTACACTTGGGCTGCTGGACAGATATGCATTATCTTAAATTACCTGATGCAATTCCCAATTTCATCTGCAGCCCACAGCAAATTGCTGTCCCACCCTTAGGGGTGAATTCCAGATAAGCATCTCTCCTTTTATTTCACACATCTACTTACACAAGCGCAATTTGGGCTGTTGGGTTCATGCAGGTAGAAGGCAATCAAACAGGGCAGTGAGATTAATGAGGCTGTGCCAAACGGGGACAACATCCAAACAATGGGGGCTACGCAACATTGTCATTGTGGGACCACGTGAATGCCTCTCTGGGTGCATTTGACATTAAGGCTAATTGCACCTTCGGCTGGCATTTGTAAACACCACAGTAAATGTGTGGCCATGACTTTTTCCCTTTGATGTCTTTCACCACAGGCGCCACCACACACAGAAAGACAAAGTGAATTATTCGGCTTATATTCGGCCTGTAGGGCCTGTTACAATGCATAGCTTCTCGGGAGGAGTAGAGACGGTTAGTGGATGTTTATTGGGTGAATGTAAGTCTGTTTCATGCTATAGAATTATGGCTCACAATCACCATGCCCTCATCATTTAATAATTTAATATATTGCTCCGATGGAGGGAGAATAACCCCCCTCCCAATTCCAGGCCACTTCAGAGAATCCTCTTTCACACAAAGAAACTGTACAAGCGCTCCAGACACTTTCAGTCTTCCTTCTGCTTAATTATGTCTTCCATTAGGGGACTGAAACACGCGTAGGAGCTCCCTGAACGATCTGAATTGAAACCTGCTGAGATTCTTCTATTCCGATCATAAGAATAGTCCATTTCCTTTATGCAACCAGAAAGCAGTGCAGCAGGAAGAGCCAAGCCTTTTCTGGCTGGTGTCCTGAATGAACCCAGGGTCCTTCTACCAGTGTTAATGCTGATGTTCAGTTCCTCAATAGCCGTACAGCAGCATGTTCTTTGAGTCACTCTCCAAACCATTCCTAGTGAAATGTGTGATCCTGCCCGAGACTTTGATGTCTTCTAATAGCTTTATTTTTAAAAGAAGGGCCGCTCTAATTTGGTCCTGCGAGATTAATACTACAGTGCCTCAAAGAGGAAAAGCCACAGAAGATTCATTTCACATCTTTGATGCTTTAGCTGTCTCCTGTCCATGCTGAGAAGCATGTGCCACTAATGAATCATCAGCATGAATCAGCATACAGCACTAATGAACTGTAAGTAGAGCAAATGCTTCAGAGAAGCATACAAAATGAAAAAAAGAGTCCCAGATTCAATCCGACATGGAGCCAGTGTAGGTGTTTATGCTGGAGTGTGGCAGGAGTATCAAAAAGAACAAGAATCCTCAGGAAATGTTAGATATTATGATTTGTACCAATTTCCATGGGAGAGGTTGGGTTACAGAAAGACATGAGATACAGATGGGGGGGGGGCCTTCTGAAGAGCAAAGATTAAAGTGCTGTAGATGAACATCAAAGCGTGCTGGGGGACTTGTGCTCTGTGAGGTAACATGAAAAAGAACTTCCTGATAGCGAGGCCGCATGGCCCATTACTGCGCTCGCTCTTCATAGAATTTTAACGAGCCTACCCCCGTCAGCGGCGGCAGTTTATTGTCTTAGGGCTGACTTTAATGTGTTCTGAACCTGGCCGCTGGAGGAAGGATAGCCCCGCTGCTCGACTTTAACCAACTCTGCTTAACGGACTGCCCACATCTGACCTCACTAATGTCAGCAAGACATTCTTTTTTCATGTTTTTTCTTACTTTTTTTTCCAAAGCATGCCCAGTTACTTCGCCCTGGCACAGGACAAACCCTGTGTGCAAAAATGCATTCCATGTGACAGCCGAGATGAATTCACACGGAGATGTTGCACTCGGAAGAGGCACCGATGACATGGTTTTGGAATATTCTGAAAAGGCTAGAAACAGTGTTGGTTTAAAAGTGCACTCTCTTCTCTGTAAATCATATCAATCATGCCAGCCCAAAACAGACTGATCTGCATGAAGTTGTTCAGGCGTATAAAATATTATGCTAATAAAGGAGGACTAGAGCATAATTTTAGATGCTAAAGTGCTTTTCATTGCTGACAATGAAATGAAAAAGCAAAGTGTGTAGGCTGCAGTGTGCTATAAGAAGAGGCATGCAACTACAGCGACACATGATTGATGATGCGATATATCCACTGGGTTATCATTCTAGAGCAGTTGTACTGCTTCTACACAAACACTCAAAAATCTCATCTTTCTCACTGTGTATAGTGTGTGTATGTGGATAAACAGATATACAGTGGGGTCAAAAATGCACCTTAGACAGTTCTGTACACTTCAGGAGCAAAGAGAACACCAGACCCTACATGTCAGGCATAAATAAGACAGGTTCCACCTGAAGCAGGTTCTAATCAATGGCACCTGGATGTCAGTTGTTAGAGCATGATCAGCTTTATCTGTATGCACTTTATCAAAGAGGGTGAAACGTTTGCTTGTTTTAATATTGTTGAAAACATCAACAATACCTGGGATTAACTTTTTTTTTTCACACCCACATTCATATGTGCCTTTATGTACCTGAGCACTAGTAGGGATACGATACATCCAAATTTGTAATTTCTACAACTTACGGTTTTTGCTTCCCATATGATTTTAGTAGAGAATTAGAATAATAATAATAATAATAATAATAATAATAATAATAATAATAATAATAATAGGAAAAAAAATGTTCAAGGTTTCAGGAGCTTCTGTGCTTTGACCCTTATTAACAAACTATAAGTAGCATCAATACTTTTTCTTACTTTTCTGTTAAAGAAAAAGTGTTTTACTAAGTGTTTCCATCACAATTTGTCCATGTAAGCATTCAATGAATAATTAATTGAAAGATTAAACACTTTTCCGACACCCCCTGCAATTGGTGTTTTTTTTTGTTGGTGTTGTTTATTTAATGCTTGCTTCCGAAAATAAAATGCAAATAAAAAGAGTGTGAACCAGGCTGTAGGCACAAAAATAGACAGCCACTAAAATTCCAGCTGTGGTTTTTTTACAACTGGGTTAGGGAGGAGAAACTTTCAGGAGTTTGGATGTAAGCTGCCCTGAGGGCTCTTCAGAAAGAGTGTAGAGAGCTCCAATATGCTTCTTCCTCCATGGACACCCTGGGAGCCCGTGACAGGACCACTTCTGACGGGTATAAAGTGACCCAGTTACAGGGATGTCGCATGGCAGTGGTAGGGAGGGGGCTGGTGTTATTGCGAGGGGGGAGAGGTGCGTGGGGTATCACAGCTTTATAGCAGGTGCTTGGGGCAACACCAAGGGCTGAGATTCACTTAGGACGCTTCTGTGGGAGAGGGGTGGTAAGCAATGCTAACACTGTTTGCAGTTTATGAGCGCTGAAGCTGGAAATATGGCTCTTGCTGTGTGGTCCTCAGGCTCCTGCAGTTGATAAATGGGAATGAAACTGCAATGACTGCTCTGGGCACGAGTGGCTGGCGGTACCTCACTGTATTCACTCCTTCAGATCATGTTCTGATCATGTCTTGTAATGGAGGATGAATAAATCTCCTCAAGGGTTCTATGAGATTTGAATCTTTTTAGGCCACAGACTTTCAATGTTCTGAAGACACCGTACTGAATAAACACAGTGACAAAGGACTTCAGCAACATGCAATCTAGGAAAACAATCCAGTATCAGTGTAGACCGTCAATTGATGGAGGAAAACAGTTTGGAACATCCCAGCCAATGCCTTTCATGTCTGTGAAGAGAACAGAATGGAATCTGGCCAGTAACTGGCTTTAAAGTGACTATTTTTCACCCTCTGAGAATTTTTTGAGAAACAACAGCAATGACCATGGCCAGCTTACCAACAGATGGAGCTTAATCGTGTTATATTATGCCATTAACCTGCCAATCAAAGTGTTTACCTAAAAAACAGCCTGTTAGCTTAACACTGGAATGCATCCAGGTTCTTAGCAACATCCATGGTAAGTCTTTAGAATTTCATGATAAGCGAGGAAATTATATTGTTCCATTCTGTCATGTTTATTAGAACATTAGCAAATCTATCGTTTGAACCAACTGAACCACTTTAGCAGCTAAAATTGGCCGTTCAGTGATGGAACGCTTCTTGACAACACATGGCTTTTTTTGGCATGTTTAGCTGGCAGCATGAAAGACTTACTGACCTCCCTCGCCCATGTTCTCCATTGAGAGCGCCCCTCTGATCTGTCCCAAAGCACCTCCCAGCCTCCGCCTCAAGCGAACTTGTCAGACAAGCAAACAACATAATTAGGCTTTGCTTGGAAGCAAGGATCTAAACTGCACTCTCTGCTTGTTTGGAGGACAGTGAGAGTCTGGAGACGAGAGAGTTACCTGGCAGGAAGCCTCTCTGTTGAAAAATGAAAAGGAGAAGTGGGAAAAGAGCTGCATTGCACTAAAAGTATGAAATTGCATCCTTCTACTATGAATAGTAAGCCAAACAAGTACCGCAGAAAGATTAGTGTGTACAAACCCACAGAATTCATTCAAAGAGTGTGTGAAAAGTACTGGGATTTTCTACACGGGGCCTATTGTGTGCTGCTCATTATTCAGTGCTGTAATGCCAGTGGAATCTGAGAGTATAAAAGAGAAAGTATAAGCCTTTATAGCAGAATGCATGTATTTGATTTTTGCAATTAGTTAATTTATTTTTTGCTTATTTAAATGTATGTACTTAATTAATCACTGATGTGTTTTCTGCATTTTACCCATCAAGAGCAGTGAGCACTAGCATACACACCCAGAGCAATGGGCAGACGCACAGCTGTGTCGCCTGGGGAGCGTGGGTTAGGGTTAGGTAGGGTGCCTTGGTCAGGAGCAATTCAGCTGTGGGTTCTGGGAATCGAACCATCAACACTTCGGTCACAAAGTCACTTCTCTTTAGGCTAAAAAAATTAACCAAAAAAACATGAATGGAGATTTGGAATGTTAATTAGAATAGCCACCAACAAATTTACTGTTTATACTGCAGGAAATATGGGGTTAGTACTTCACTTCATATTGCATCAATTTCCTTTTATCTGCTATTTGGTAAATAATATTTTGACATACTACATAGACAGTGGACAGTCATTCACTGCCTTTCAGTGAAATAACTAAATCATATCATTGCTATTGCCGGGCTGGATTAAGGAGGGTGGGGGGCTCTGTGCAAATGCATTTTCAGGGCCCTACTTACACAAACATATTTGGAGTACACAAAATGTAACAAATGTTTTACACATCAAGTTTCATGGCTTGAAGTAACTGAGTAAAGTTAATGACTGCTACACAAACTGTTAACTGATAAGAGACAAAGTCTGTGCTCTATCAAAAGCTTAAATCTAACTAGCCATTGCCATACTACAAGTAGACCTGAGACAATGTCTAATAGACAGTATTTATGTTTTTAATTACACATATATATTAAAAGTTAAATTATAATAAAAGATGCAGTGAAAAGACAGTATAACAGCCAGAGAACATACAACATTGCATTGCTTTTTTAAAGCAGTATGAAAGGCACATTACATACCATTTCAGTACTGTGAGGCTGTCATTGAAAATGACCAAATGACCAGATCATCATTAACCAAGCTTTCAAAGCAATGAGCAGTAGAACTGTACAAGCGCAGTCCCAACAAATCACTTAAGCTGTATTGTAGATTAACGAAGATCAATGCTTTTAAAAATGATATTTTTCTGCATTTCTTTGCAGCAAGTTCCTTGATCAAATCACATAAATCCAGTTTCTCAACCACATAAGTGAAATTCAAAGAAAAAAAAACACTTCTGATATTTGTATGTGCATTCAGAAGCTATGCTGAATTGTTCATCTTTCCCAAGTGAGCAGATCAGTTCTGTAAGGATCCTTCACATTACTGGACCGACTCGGTTGCTTTAAGGCCTCTGTAGCCGGTAATGTTAAACTTGTGCACTCTGGTTTAGCTGTTGAGCGAGTCTTAGCTTTACATTGTGGCATTGTGTTTGCTTTAGAACTATGAATATGCTCCTGTTGAATTTGTTTCATATTCAGAACATTAGTTTGTGCCTGTGAGAAAGATGGTGGTCCTGGGACTGGATCATCACTCACTGGTTTAAAATCCTTACGGGCTCCAGTTTAATCCAGTCATTTTTAGCACCTCTGTCTCACCTTGATCTTTCATACGTTTTGTTGTCTCCCATGACTGTTCATAGACTTTAGTTCAGCATTTAACACAATCATCCCCCAACACCTGTCTGAAAAGCTGAGCCTGCTGGGCCT
>JBBPDA010000001.1:48770391-48799345 GCA_037974385.1 Arnoldichthys spilopterus
TGTGTGTGTGTGTGTGTGTGTGTGTGTGTGTGTGTGTGTGTGTGTGTGTGTGTGTGTGTGTGCGCGTGTGCGTGCGCGTGCGCGTGTCCTCTGCTTTGCGGAAGGGACAAGTAGCAGTAGGTGCTCGTCACGTGTGGGCAAACAGGAGTCAATGATGAGCCAGCACAAACAAGCCTGGCACACAGACACTCATTAAAATGTGCTTATGGTATGAACTGGAATTAATTCTTTAATCTGACATAAAAGCCCTCCATGAATTATTCAGCCTGCTCTTAACCACAATGCAACTGTAGCTTTGGCGGCATGTGGAAGGAAATGGAACCTGCTGCTTGGGTCCCCAACCTGTCCCAGAGGCTGGCGGCCTGATACACGGCCATCCGTCACCACTCTTCCCCCCTTCAGAACAGCTTAGGTGACCTTTAATTAGCTGTGACTTTCAACATTGTAACAATTATGCCCTGTGCACGCTTCACCGGGTTTCATTTACCACTGAGAAGCTTTGTTATGGCTGTTTATAATTGAGAGTGTGGAGATAGCGTCGTTATCATTAATTGGAAGTGTGCGTGGAAGGAGGGGATCTAATTGTTAAAGGCCTGCTCAGCCCATGCACCACGTCCAAGCATGTTGTGCCGCTTGGACCGTTTCATGTCCTTTTTAATCCAGAGCAACATGATTTCGGGTTCTAGCCTCAAAGTCGGCAGAGCATCTCCAGCTGTGAGCAAAAGTGGGGGGAAAAAAGTGTGAATGTGTGTGTTTTTAGACAAGAGTGTTTTCATGCTGAGTGGGGGAAAATTTTCATCCATTGTAAAATTAAAGAAGCATACGACTCCTCTACATCCCCCAGAGAGAAAGCAGCATACAGCCATTTCCTTAAAATGTCACCCTGTAGAATTCTGCTCTTCAGCTCAGAGAAGGTCACATCTACTGTGTCTTATTTGGATCAGGTCTGAAGGAAACAGGGTTTTAACACATTTTACTGTAACTCTTAGTTAAATAGTAGTAATCACTAGCAAGAAGCTGAAGCATGATGTATTTTGATACTAGCTAATACAAACTTCTACCTCATTAAAACAACCCAGGAATTGACTTCCACTCAGGCTGAATGATTTGGAAAAAATATCTAATTGAAATTTTTTGATTAGTATTGTTAAATGTTTTACAGATTACAATTTTTTTGATTTTCTTTCAACTGGCCTTTTTTACACCCAAGCTTCTTTTTTTTTTTTTTACCAAAAAGTCGATTTTTTTTAGACTTGAGGTTTAAGTTCCATATGTAATGTTGAAGAGCATTCATTCTCAAGCCTGGCGTAATTAGATTTATTTATTATTATTTAATTCACCAATTAAAACATGTTAATACTGGATAATGTAGGATACAATTAAATTTAATTAATTACACTCAAATTGTGATTTCAAAGAAAATACATTCATTTTTCAGCCTTACTATCCACACACTGCTTAAAATTCATTCTTTCATGTCCAGAAACAAGGCTGGACAAGATTTATAATCCACTGGAAAAAAAATCTTCAGTCAACCTACTGACAGCTCAACAATGGCAATAATACCCACCTTTAGAGAATGTTTTAATGTTAAATAATATCTTTTGCATGTGAATTAAAGGTCACACTGGTAGGATAAATCAAATGTATTTTTGTCAGGTAATCAATAGGTGAAGGTAAAAAATTGAAAGTGCTGTATTGCAATATTTTATAGCACAATATTATATCAATACATATATCAGTACATACAGCTACTCTAATAACATTGTACAGGAGACGGTGTAAGGACTTGCTCTTCTTTTGCATCACAGAGACTAGTGGAAAGAAAGTCAGAGTCACCAAGATGGCTGCAGAGACTCATTTACATAATGTACTGTCTCCTTTCAAGTAGAATGCGTGGCTTTCTTTTGATTTCCATAATACAGAAAATATGCAGCTTGCCACACAACATGCAGTTTGCAAACAGTGCCACACAAAAATACTCTCAAATTTGGGGCTCATCACACAAGGCCTTACCCAGAGTTAATAGTAAATAAGATCATGAAATGAGGAAAAACCACACCACCTAATCAACTGACCATGCATACATATAAGTTCACAAAGTTTTCTGCCAATTTAAAGCGAGTGAAGAAATTGATACAATCCAACACTAACTTCATCTACAAAGACTTAAGACCATGCACATGCAGCATGGTTCCACTATATATTTATTGGAGCAGAGTGCAAGTATGTTGCTATCTTATCCCAAAACTCTACAATGAAGTGATGCAACAAAAAGAGTCATTACTGAGATTTGCAGGAGGAGTTACATTAACATGCAATGCTTGGCCCTAAAGAGTGACTGACTCTTACCTAACTATTACAGCACATCACATTAACAATTGGCAGCTTCTTCCTCACATTCCCCAAACCAGTATAATGCATAAAAACCATAAGGCAGCTAATATTGCAGAGCTGCTAAAAATGCAACTAAAGAACATAGCATTGCAAACCAAACACCTTGCTTTGGTTACAGACAATGTGGACAATATGTTAGTTGCAGCACAGATGGGGGCTACATCCACTTTAAATGCTTCGCCCATGCCCTTAACCTATCATCACAGCATGCCCTAAAGCTGCCTGCTGTTGTCAGGTTAATTGGAAAAGTCAGGTGAATAACCAGTTTCTTTCATAGAAGCACAGTGGCCCACAACACTGGAGAAAAAAACTAAAGTTTGACCATGAATCACTACATGTGATGCCTCACTCATCCTTTTCCCCATCCCCACCCAAACCAAAAGTACTACTCACATAGACAACAGAAGCTGTTGCCACTTTTATTAACTCTGTTCATGGTCTTATTTTATTAACCCTGAGTCTTTACTACCGTAAACTTTCATTCACTTTGAGTTTTATTGTCAGCTAACATTAGTATTGCTCATTTTTTGTTCTTTCATTGTTAATCATTGGCATAGCATTATTCTTTTATTCTCATTGCTGTCAGGTGTTGACCGAAAGAGTATGGGTCCCTTTCCAAGGTTTCTTCGTCCAGCATTAAGGAGTTTTTCTTACTGGGGGCTTGAACCCCAAAGTCTATAAAGATGCATTGTCACAATAAATAAATTGACTTGACAATATATACTTTAAACTTCAGCAATTTGCTTTTCTTTTAATGTATATACAGTGGTGCTTGAATGTTTGTGAACAATTTGGAATCTGCTATATTTCTGCATAAATATGACCTTAAACATCATCAGATTTTCCTAAATGTCCTAAAAGTTTTTAAAAAAGAATCCAGAAATACAAGAGAAAAAAATATTATACTGACATGATGACATTTTCTTTAGATTTTGCTGCTATAATTCACAATTCATTGTACCATCAATAACAGAAGGCTTTTTTTTCATTTTTTAAAACCTGTCTAGTTTTGTACAGCAACATTATTTAGCTCACTGTGCTAAACTGGCTGAAACAACATATAAATTGAATGTAAATGTAATTATCTGCATAATTACATATGTACATTTGTATTCACATTTGAATAAGATAGCAAAACAAAAGTAATAACTCTTGATGTCAGAGGGCAAAAGCAGTGTCACTTATCAGTGCTGTTTAATCTCTGTGTACAGTCTCATTTTGGTAGTTTGTTATACAAACCACATCTCCAGAGAATTTGATATATTTTCCTAAATGCAATATGAAGAAAAAAGTTGTGATATGTTAATTCATATGAGCTTTTATTTACCTGACAAAAGTATAAAGAAAAGTTTTTTAATAGTTTTACTGACCAACTTAATTGTATTGTATAAATACAAATAGTAACAATAGTACATTTCGAGTGTGTATCTGAGTCTGTAACGAGCGTTTGCCAAAAACATGCCACTTTGATATGGTTTATAATACAACTGGCACATGTATCCATTGTTGTAGCGGTTCTCTGTGGTTAGTGTAAGCACTTGGCGTATGTATGTATTTATTGAAGTTGCTCTCTGTAGTAGTATAAGACCTTGGAGTATGTATTTATTGTAGTAGTTGCTGTCTGTAGTAGTATAAGCACTTGGCGCATGTATGTATTATAGCAGTTGCGTTTGTAATTTATTTCACAACTACAAGAAATGCGTTGGTCTTCTTGTGGCACCACCTCAGTGTTACTCTATGCAAGGCGAACACTTGATTGTTTCCTCTGTTCTGAAAGTCGCTTTGGGTAGAAGCATCAGACAAATGAATAAATGTAAATGTACACCAGACGCGTTTTGTTTATTATTTTTTTTTGTCAAAAGACCAGTGTCATTTCACTGCCTTAAAATAGCAACGTCAAACAATGCGCCCAGTCACACCTAGTTTGTTAAAAGGTGGGAAATGTGCAAAGTCATTAGGTTTTTTTTTTTTAATGTGTGCGGAGAAAAGCGCTGGTATTAAACTAGCATAAACACTTCACTGTGCTTTCCACAGATGCAAAAGACAGCCCAGTGTCTAAAAAACCATACCATTATTGTCCATGCTGAATGTGGTCTGGCATTGTCCTGTTAAAATAATCATGGACATCCCACAAAGATACGCTGCCTTGATGGCAACATATTTCTTTTTAAAATTGTAATATATGCTTTAGGGTCAATGTTGCTTTCATATATATGCAGCTCACCCAAGCCATACCATCACTGATGCTGGGTTTTTCATCTTTTGCAGATCTGAATGGTATTTTCATATCTGGCAGTACCCAATGCCCGTTTTTTTCTGAAAACAAGCTGAAACGTGGATTCAAATGTCCAGGCTGGGGAAACAAATGTCCATGCTAAAAAGCTCCCATCCTGAACCCTTCACACAGGGATATATATACTAAACATAGATTGAAAACACCTGGGGAGTAGGAGAACTGGGAGACACGAGACAGCTGACGGGGGCGTGGCTTAAACGAACACTCTGACAACCAAAACACAGACACATGGAAAACACGGGGGGGCGTGTACGTCACAATACCACTAACATGTTCTATTTCTTTCTCCTTTCACTGTGCACAAACCTAAAAATTCAGCCTTTAAACTAAATTCATTTCTTTATAGACAGGTAGGGGACTACTACAGGGCCACAGAGGAAAATTAGCATGTCTTTACGTGAATATCTGAATAGTTAAATGTGAATATATGAAGAGTTAGGATAGGTTTGTGCCCTACCATTAGCTCTGAATGCTTAATTACAACACGCCAATAACACAGCTATGTGTTAAACATTCTTTTTTGAATGTTCAAGGAGATTTAATGATTTTCTTATGCCATCCACTGTACTAGCAGACACAAACAAGGATCATCTCACTCTTCTTAAAAAATGATCTATGCTCATTTAAACCAATGTTATGCTGATATAATAACTGTTCATCCAATCCTGAGGAGGAGGAACAGTTCTAATGTTCTACAATGAACCCATCTTGCAAACTCTCCACGTATGAGATCTACTATTAATTCTATGACTGTTGACACACCCTACTTAATGTTCATCAATAATGCATGATACACAGATACTCAGAAGTGCTTCATGCACGTTATGGACACTCGCAAGGAAGCAGATGGGAGGTTCAAAATGGGAAGGTTTGCAATACAAAATGTTGTTGCGAAGTATAAATGGAAAAAAACTGTAAATAATTATTCTGTCTACCTATAAGCTTTGTTTTAATACTGAAATATCTGTTATATTTCTCTTTGTGTGTTGCTGTGCACGTTTCTGAAGGTGATCAGCTTTAGGTCAATTCAAACTTTTTAAACTCAAGTGAAGGCTAATTTTGAGTTTTTCTGGAATTAACACCACCCACTCACCTCCTGCCGGTGATTTTTCATGCATTCACGTCATTAGTAAACTTTGGGTTGCCTTCCTAAAACGTTCTGCTATTTGATTCATTAATACTGAACACTGTGCGCTTCTAAAACACATTTTAGTGGCAATTGCAAGTAAAAATGGTTTTAAACATATTACCAGAGACCCTGCAAAATTCAATGGGTCTTATGTGTTAGAATATGTGTCTTGGACCCCATTATAAAATCTAAAGAGGACTGATGTCCATTTGACCTTATTGCTATGGTATTGGAGAGATTTTTGGGTGAAGGAGGCTATGGCTCTCCCACTTTTCCATTTTCGATGCCTACACGTTATCATTTCCCCTTTCTCCATTACCCATTTCAGTCCAAGTAAGCAGAATACCTTTGTCTTTGTGTGTAAGTTACCATGGACGTCAGGCCCAAACTAGAATGTCATTGATATATCCAAAGATTAAGTGCACCTAAACCCCGACTACAGCACACAACTTTCCCTTTTGTTCCTTGATTATAATTCCTCACCACTTACCCATATTACCTATAATCCCGAAGCCTGTTGAGCTGAAGTTTGTGCCTGCTGAAGTGGCTCTAATGCAAAGGGTGAGTCGACCACCCATCTGCAACAACATGGTACAGCTCTTCAAGTGGCTTGACGAGCTTGATCGCTACATACTAATTCTGGAGTGCCCTGATTCTAGCATGGACTTGAAGAGCCAGTGTTGCATGAGAGGTGCCCTGCACCAAGACATCAAATTGGAGAATTTTTCTGCTCAACACAGACACCTCAGAGGTCAAGCTGATTGACTTTGGCTGTGGGGACTGGATCAGGAAAATTGGATATGATGATTTTCAAGGTAAAGTATGAATCCAGTGCAATAGAAATGAAATATTCACACAAGTGTCACTGCTGCAAACCACTAATGCATCAGCCTGCTAAACATGAGAGAGTGAGTTACCAGTCAAAGACACATTTTATATTTTATGTTTAAGAATTTTCCAATAATTAAAAATAAATAGAACTATGTACAAAATATATAAAGATATGATATAATGATCTATGTACTAAAATCTGCAGAACATTGCCATAAAAAAACTTCTAAGCTCCAAAAGTGCATCTAACATTGCCTGACGCATATCTTTTGCTTTATGTTTCAGGTTTCAGGTTCAATGATGAAAAAGTGCAAATCTAAGTCCAGTGGAGTAAATTAAAAGCTGACTAACTAGACATCTTCACACTAAATTGAACAATTAGCTTTCTCCTTGTCACCTCACTTAAAAATGCCTTTATTTAACACTAAATAGCAGCATAACAGCTGCTGCCCCAGTGATCCCTACACTAGGTTACATATGGTACATAAGCATTTTAAGCAAGCATACCTGAAATACATACTGCAATGCATTGGCCTTAACATGAGAGTGTATTTGTCTGGTATTTTATGGGTTTAAAAGGGAACTATCTCAGGTTGCAGTGATTGCAGCTGATGTCTTCACTGTTTGCTTGATCTCTCGCTCCTCTTCACTAGAGGCAAAAAGTAATAGACAGACCTTAAGATGGTCGCAGAAATGGGAAAGGGTGAGGCCATGTGGATAAGTTAAGTCATGTGGATGTTATAATTGGTAGCAAAGTTTGTGGTCAGTATGGCTACCCCCAGTTCTTCCTTTAGTATACAATATAGTACAATACAATACAGTACAATATAATGCAATACCACACCCTACAATAAAACACAATGAGGAAAGCCATGTGAAGCTGTCCATTACAACAGTTTTGTCACTGAACAATTTGTAGAAGAACCCATGTGGTTTGTTAGATTGTGATATACCTAATGAATTGCTATAGAGATGCAGTCAATACTGTTGTTTTGAGTAAATCTGGCAGCATGAAAGCAATTCAGTTCCTTTCCATTTAGGACCCAAATGCGAATCACATTATCATTCATCTGATAGCAGAAAATTTCTGCATTTGTTCGGTCTTTGCTTTATTAACGTGTGCTTAGCCCATTTTAGTCTTGTGCAGTATTAATTGATGTGATAATCTTTGTAATGGTTCACGTAATCTCGATCATTTAGTACATAATCTTCAAACATGTCCAAGGCCAACTATCGTAATTGTTCAGGGACACTGAAAATACAGTGACCAAGCCCTTGTTCTCAAATTCTAAACTCATTATCAATCTTTCCCTTCATTCTATTCAAGAGCTAATGCATTATTTGTCTCAGTGGGTCAGATGTGTAATTATTTTCTAATTAACTCAAGTGAAACAATTAACAGCTGCCATTGCCTGATACAGTCGCAGTGCTGGTCTGCAGAACTTTTGTCATTGTCATCACTATGAGAGAGAAATGGAATAGGAGCAGTGGCATGATGGACTCCTCTCACGCCAGTATCTGTCCTCCATTCAACACTGCTCCATTCTATTGGAAAAAAGCAGCTGGATAGAAATTGGTGTTGTAAAAAACGTGCCCTGAATCACACACCCCAGCAACAATGCCCAGTGTTCGTCTGAAGAGACTAGACTGTATTCAAATATATTTTCTATTACAAATCCCATGGACTGGCAACAACTTTGCTGAAATGTTGAAGCAAACTCATTTCTGCCTAAGAGCATTTGTGATTGGATGACCAGTTCTGTAAAATATGAAGGATATGAAAAATGTATTGATGTGAATAATGAAGAACAAGCATGAGCCCTGCTGAGGGCTTTGAATGTTATTCTATTTGCCAAGATCAAGGCAGACAAAACACGTCTGCCAGTGGAGGTTGAGTAGAAATAAAAACACAACAACAAGTGACAGATGGGTCCAGCTGGAGAGTTTAAGAATTTCACAGTATCTGCACACCCAGCAATTCCAGACTTCTTTTAAAGTTGGGGAAAAGTGGCTAGATAAATTAGAGAGATTGCTGTTTTCGCTTGGACAGCATAAAAAAACACCATCAAAGTAGTAATGTACCAAAACAGCTCAAAGACAAATGCAAATAATTTGCAGCCCTGCTTAGATACTGTTTATAAGATGTTCTCATAGTGTTGCTGATGGGTCTCGGCTTTCTAAAAGTAGCCATATTAATATGAATAAAAAAGCCTCAGTTACTTAAATATGCATCACAGATTAATATATTCCTCACTTTCAGGCTTCTGAATGAACTCGTTAGGTAGTTTTCAAGCCCTTCACAAGTTGAATGAGGTGTGTTAAAACAGAAGGTATGCAGGAACCTTTTGTACCATTGTAGGTTATGTAGCCTTAAAACGTAGCTATGTTAACAATGCGGGTGCATGATTAAGCATATATAAGTACTTAACTAAAAGTTACATCATGCCTAATTAGTATAGAAAATAATAATAGTTACTTCATAAGGAAATCATGAAAAATATACATTAATGACTAACAGAGTCACGCATTAATAGCCATGGTAAACATTAAATATCAACTTTTTATTTAGTCATTCTGCTAATTAATACCAGATGTAATATATTAATTAAGAGTCTTTGAATAATGTCAATTTAGAGACTGTGTACGTTATATATGGTTGTACACTGATGCAGGTAAAACCAATCTGCAAAAAACACCTGCAGTAAAAAAAAACTGCACCATATGTAAAAGGACCTATAATCATCTCCATGACTGTTGATGACAATTTTGTCCACATCAGTGTTTTAATAGCTATTAAAAACATGACATGAGTCATTAATGTATACTTTTCATTATTTCCATATTACTTAAACATGATGTAATTATTAGTTAAGTATTAATATTTGCCTAATTGTGCATCTGCAGTGTAAAGTGTTACATTTCGTTACAATCTTGACACTGATACAGTTAGGGTTTCTTTGGTTAGGATTGTCTCAGACATTGATTTAGCCTAGTCTTGGACTAAAGTGATTATTGCCGAATTAACTGCTGGAACTTCTTTTTATTCTAGGCTCAGGCTTAAAGAAATGTCCAGGGAAAAATCACACACACAATTTTCCACTCACCCCAGATGTACTCAGCCAACCAAGACATGTCTGTACTCCAAATTTCTTTTCTTCAGTTTTGCACTGGAGCTATAGGCTGCAGTTGTTGATTTTCCCATCGAGCACCCATGTTGTTTAAATAGCGAATGCACTTGCGCCCATTTGTGCACCTAAAGGCATGTTGGGCTATAAATGAAGTGTGTTCAGGAACATTGCTGGTGTATTGTTATGTTGAGACAGTGGAGAACAATTTTACAATTGACCAGCAAATACCTGGTATGAAATCAATGGCACAGTACTTCACTGTTGTAAATATAATGTGTGTACTAGATTGGTACACAACAAGCAAACGCTCTGCTTACTACACACAGGGATGCTCAGCAGCATGGAAATATACAAAACATTACAAATTAAATGATTACAAGGTGAAAGATTTTTTTAAAAAAATGCTTTGGTGGCATTCTGCTGTTCCTGAAGATGGTAGATCCATTTCTTCAGCTGCAAAGTGTTCTTGCTTTCTTACTGAAAGGTCTGCCTTTCACTTTTAAAGGGAATGGAAGATAATTTGATTGATTTATTTTACATGCTACACATTAAAAACAAGCTTGATTAATTAAGAGAGTAAGTACAACCCCTCTGAACCATGTGCACAGCCAGGGACCATTTCCCTCCTGGTAAGTTAGCAAAAGTGGACTTGGACACACCCTAAAAGCACCTGCACATGGCACAACAGCACATGGCACAAGCACATGTGAGGCATAAACAACAAGTAACAACAAGGCACAAGAATGTTACAAGAGGACTAACAGTTGTTGACCCAAAGATTCTAGATGCGTACTCCTACTTCTGAGATGGTTATGAAAACAGACCGTCTTTTCCTAAATGGCTGCCTGTGGCATTTTGCTACTCATTGATGTTGTGTTCATTTTTAAAGCTCTTAGTAAACTGACGGTTCTAAACCACAGTGACAAATCTGTGCCAAAGTAATAAAGCTGTATGTAGGTTAATCGAGTTGAGTTTGAGATTTGGGTGAATACTGATTTCTACTGTTGGCTAGTGACAGTAGGCTCTTAGCTTCTGTGCTAAAATAATTTTAAAAAAATGTAATTTGACCTTCAAACATCTGGGGTAAATATAAATTGGTGTAAGTTTTATATTTTCTACACTATACATTTAATCTGGGTCTGTAAATTGGATCAATATGTTTTAGAGCTGCAGGTAATAATTTGTATAATTGGAAAATAAACTCTTGAATAACACCTTTAATTTCAATGATTGTATTGTTTAATTATTATACTTTATTTAGATTTTAAGTAGGAGTTAAGACTGTGCTCACAACAACCAAGGTTCAATTCAATGACTTCTTTTAAAGCCTTTATGAAAAGATTTTGTCTCATGCACAATAAAGGCTGCATTTCAGTGCCAACTGGGGAATCCCAGACTGTTCCTATCTAGAGCTTTTTTCACTGTGTTACTTTGTGCTTTTTATCTTAACATCTGTAGACCCATTAGTTTACTCACCAAACAGATCTACAGTTTTGGTGTTAGTTATTGCTTCCCAGTGGTCTGAGTGTGGGTTTCTGCAAAGCTAGAAGCCAATTTGGAGTTGAATATGTTGGAACAGCAAGGTGTTCATCTGGAAAGATGTAAGTAAAGGAAAAGTGACAAAGTGCATTGAGGTTTAGTTTCTTGCAGCGTACGGCAGCAACAGAAAAAATATGCTGATTTTAGCAGCTAAGTTTTGAGGGATCAAGTGGGTCAGTTACTTACATAGCAGTCTTCATTAAAAGCTCATTATGTACTTTCAAAAAACGACAGTTCAAAAGTTTACTTCTTACACAAGGGTGACTTTTACTGCAGTGTACCCACAGTTACTGTAAATAAGCTAGTTTTTATTAACATTTTTGTCTGCACAAGACCTCACAGGACCTGCCATTTCGTTAACAGCAGCTGTTCATCAATATTGTGGTAAACAAAAGCCATAAGGGGGTAGAGGTTATATAATACTCAAACAAAGCACTTGAGTATTTAAAATGCATTCTTAACACTCAGATTTCCAGAAACCTGAAACCACATGCTATGTTTGTGTTAAATATATTTAAAGCCTTGGACCTCAGTTCTAGTCCTGCACATTTTTGTGTTTCCTGCTCATTTGATTCCAACTCATCAAGGAATTTTCAAGTTTTATGTGATTTGAGTGGGGTGGGTTAGATCAGGGACCTTGGAGCTAATCTGTAGTCATATTGCTGAAAATGAACCGTATAAAGCTCTTAGGCTCAGCAGATGACAAAGGAAAAAATATGCGAAAGCCTTTGGGAAGTTTTTCCCAAAAAGCGTTGTCTTGATCAGAATTGACAGTATATTTTTGCATGTGCTTCCATGACTCTGGGATTGAAAGAGAGAATGACTTGGGGGAGGGAAATAGAAGCCGCATCCCAATAAACAGTCTCATCACATTCGATACGGAGTATTAGAGCCTGCGAATAACCTTCTACAAATAGGCCAGCTTTAATCTTAATCTTTTATGAGATGTCAAGCTTCTCGGGGCTAAGAGTAGTTTTTTTTCTATTCTTTTTTTTGCCACCGCTCTAGTGTGAAATAAGAAAGTGTAATGCCTCGGATGGAAAATCATCTCAGAATCTCATTGCATGTGCCGAGAAGAGTTCTCCTTAAAATAGCCCTTCTGTCTGGACCAGAGAGGCATCTGTACCAACAAAGGCTTTGAATGAAGCAGCAGTTCCCCCAGTATGGAGCATATACGTTTTGTAATGAGCTCCTGCGAGCATAACATCCCACCATTCTAATCAATTTCAGACATGGTCTCACCCAAAGGAATTAGACACTTTACACTTCCTAGAATCTGCATCTCTGTGTGTGTGTGTGTGTGTGTGTGTGTGTGTGTGTGTGGGTGTGGGTGTGGGTGTGTGCAAGGGCTTGGATAATTCACCCATGTCATTCATGTGGTCCCCGTTCAACAGGTCACTGATGGCTGTGTGACACCTGGCCAGTGACCCTCCTGGGCAGAAGGGGTTGCAGTTGTTCAACAGAAGCTCAAGTGCAAGCTTTCCGAGGACATCTTCGCCTGCTGTGCTGAAGAGCACACAAGTAGGAGGCTCTCTGCTATCCATAATGTGCTGCTGATGTTAAGGCCCTCTTGGACTGAATCTTTTGTCTCCATTTCACCTGGCGATTGCTTGCTGTACAGCATACAAATGCGTCGTCTTTTTTATTTTTTCTGCCAGGAGATTTCTCTGACATCTAGCAAGATTCAGACAGTGAGTGTGAGATGATTGCTTATACTGTGGATGTGGGGTATGATAGCAGAGCTGAGATTGGCTCCTGTTCCCCAGCAGAAGCTCTATCTTCTGACGGTATGTTTGATGATGGCCTTGGGAAAGAGGATGAGCAACATATCAGCGTCCTGCAGCACACAGTGCCAGACCTTGCCGGTACCCACAACCCAAGGCCAATTAACCTCAGCTTCTCTCCAAGATGGAGCAGTTTAGTGTAGCAGAGATGGACTCTTGGAGTTTGTTTGCACTGCTTTCACACCTCCAACAGCCAGGAAGAGGTTCTGGTGCAATGACCTTAGCAATTTACTTTAGCCTCATCCCTTAGCCAGAGCAATAGATAATTACTCACTGCACATTAGAATGCTGGCCTGATAATGAGAAGACTAATGTTGTGTACGATACAGTTATAAATGGGGCTGCTTAAAGGGCAACCTCTTTATATTGCATCTTACAATGCAATGTGTTGTCATTCTGATTAAACTCTTAACATAACCCCTGAACCACAGAGGCGAGCAGGTAGTTGACCCACCACTTTTCATATTGCTGGAGTGATGACAAACTACTTTTTGATTGTGTTCAGGACACTTACATTGGACAAAAGCCTCAATTTCTCAAAACTGCACAGCCCACTGATCTTCACAAGTGTTCAGTTAGAGGACAAGTAAATGTCAGTTTCAATATTACAGTACTGCTACACTGTTGAACTGGGATTTGATGCAATTCAAAGATGTTTATTGATGTGCAAAAGTTTGCTATCTGAGCTCACCCCAGTGATACATGTAACATAACAGTGTGTGTAAGCTCACTGGGACATGTCAGTAGCAGGACATGTGCTATGTAACTGCAGTGTTAAAAGTTACTTTTATTTAATCAAATCTAATTAATCTAGCAACTAAAAACTGCCTTATTTTTCACATTCTTTCATTAGAATTCTATTGTATCTATTTATCTTTTATTTGTTTTTAATTTGACTTTTCTCATGCACTTTTCTTATTTTCATGCTCATTTACCTTTTAAATATTTTCATTTTAATGCATTTCACTGTAAAGCACATTGAATGACCTCTGTGTATGATAATGTGCTATATAAATAAATTTGCCTTGCCTTGCCTAAAAAAAAAGGGGGGGGGGGTTGCTTGCCATCCATATATCGCCTATATGGTACATTTACATTTACATTTATTCATTTGGCTGACGCTTTTATCTAAAGCGACTTCCAAGACACAGGAAACAATCGAGCATTACAGCTGCACAGGGCAACACTGAGGTGAGTGCTACAAAGAAGTCACTTTTCTCTTAATTGTAAAATGCAGGTGGTATGGTTTACAATAAATACTGAAAACAAGTGCTACAATAACTACAGACAGCAAGTGTTAAAATAAAAACGTTAAAAATAAATATCTGGGAGACCTTCAGTCAGTTATCAGGTAGTAATAGTTTATTAGTTTATTTAGAAGTGTACGTGACAGGCTTATATTCTGAGGTGGGTGCGGAACATTTGAGTCTTGAGGCGCTTCTTGAATGTGGAGAGAGACTGCAGATCTAGTATCACTGGGAAGCTCATTCCAATATTGAGGAACAATGAAATCTGGAATGGGGTTTGATCCCGCGGGGGGTTGGAATCTCCCAGCGCTGTTCCCTCGCTGATCTGAGTGATCTGGTGGGTGTGTAGGTCTGGATCATGTAGCTGGCGATATTGACGATATTGTAGGCGAGCATCAAGGACTTGAACTTGATTCGTGCCAAGATAGGGAGCCAATGCAGGGAGCGAAGTAGCGGCGTCACGTTGAGTGCGTTTCGGCTGGTTGAAGATCAGCCGAGCTGCTGCATTCTGAATCCTCTGCAGTGGCTTGTAGTCAAGACGAGACATCACCAGTGCCTAGAAAGCACGGTACGTGCGCACGTGTCTATTATAACAAAACAACCGGATCCACGAACAGATCGAACAAACTCTTGCTCAATTTTCCGTCCCCCAGACCACATGTGTGCAAAATATGAAGATTTTAGGTGCTTTCGTTCTCTTAAATTTTATAAAAGTTTGCGCATAAACAAAGTTCGTTTGTGTCCTGCAGCGAGGCACCGACGCACTTTAAGTCCGGTTTAAAACACCAGCCGGTCGCTCAAAGTCTTTCACAACAACACAAAAAATTGCTAGCAGATACACAAACATCAGCAAACACCCGTAATCCGCAGGAAACAGCATAATGTGTAAAAGACTGCTTTCATACTTTTTAAACCGCAGCTCACTTAACCTCAGACGCAGGCGCAGAGATTTTCTCCATTCTCCATGCTGCCCTGTTCAAACACGATTAGTCAGATGATTTTTCTGTGACTTTCAGACCTGAAGTTATTAAGCTTTAAATGCAGCTATACCGTGTATATACTATACAAATTCACCCCAACATTTATGTGTATTTGAAGCCATAGCCTAACCTTAGCATTATAGCTAGATAGCTGTACTACAGCTCAAGACAAGTAGGCTTTTATCATTTCAGTCATATACAGTTCACACAGTACAAAGTGAAACGAAACAACATTCCTCCAGGACCAGACTCCAGCTTGTTAGTTCTTCTAAGAAACATTGATGAAGAAAATTCCATCCAGATGGTCAATTCTGTCACTGTCTATTATGGCTTATACTAACATAGAAAATAAGGACGAGTACATTTGACTGACGCTTTTATCCAAAGCGACTTCCAAGACGTGGAGCAGTAGTGGGACAGTACCTTGCTCAAGGGTACCTCAGTAGCGCCCGGACCAGCACTTGAACCTGCAACCTTCATTGTTCCGAGGGCAATGTTCTAACCACTAGGCCTCCACTGCCGAGGAGTAGAAAGAAGATCTAGAGCAAGACTTTCCAAAGCTGTAGATGGAGTCTAAGAAGTTAAAGGGTGTGAAGTTTGATGCTGACCTTGTTCTTGCTGCTAATTACTTTGCGCTCTGGGCTCTGAATGACTCAGCCCAGTGGGGGTTACATAAGCTAGCTCTTATGTTACCTAATGTTAGATGTTAGCTAGCTCACTAGCCGAGCTGATGTTCTCTCCTGGCATTTTAGCAATCAATTTAGCAATTACAATAGAGAAGGTGCACATACGTCCACAATGCACAGAATTGTGGGATTGAGACGCCATGTTGGGGGACTACACATAGTGTGGGCTTAGCAGTTGGGGCTATCATCTTGTTCATCTTATCATTTTTTTTTTTTTTCGAAAATCTGAAAGGATTAAATATTGTTGTGTACAAAAAAAGAAAAAAGACGACAGTATTTTATTTTATCATTTGTCTGTATGGAGGCAAAGGGAGAGAGTGCAGATAAGGGAAGCTATGAAGAGACGTCGGAAAAACATCATATTTGATAACATCTGCGAATCAACGAGTGTGTGCTCTCTACATTTCCATTAAAGGCTCCTTAATAAGTAACTGCCATAATATATGCAGTGAGAGTTTTTATTTTTACTGTTTTTGTAATTGTTAGTCTATTCACATTATCAAGATGAATGTTTTTTTGCTTGCTTTTGTTACTGCTCCTTTTGCTTAAACAAGATGTGTTAAATACATGATTTCGTCTTGGATATTTTACACTCGTCTTTTTCTTCCACAATGCCCAGCTTTGAAAGGGGTTCAGAAGTTCGCTGAGAGTGCAAAGCCTACACAAACAGGAGACGGTTAATAAAGCAATTAAAAAGAGATAAATTTAAACAGGTAAGTGTAAAGGAGGACTGCATAACTGGCAGGTATTAACAGTTATGAGTAGTAAATTTAGCCAGATACTGACACACAAGCAAAACACTCGTTCATGATGGCAGATAGCTTAGCAGTGACAGTGGAGTAGCCGCAAGCAGGTTATAGACTTGTAGGTCACTCATCCATCCATTTGTAAAATGACTGTGTGCTTGTAAAGATTTGTCGTTTTCAAATTCCTGGATTTGTATTTGCTTGGAAGTTAAGTGTTAAGACAGCTAGCTTTGGCTAACCTCTATCAAAAAAGATGACCCCATTTTTACAAGAGTGAGGATTGTAAATCCCATCGACAGGTCTGTGAAAGTTTTTCTATGGCTAAATAAGGGCATTATACTGTTTGTGGGCCATATGGTGTTAGTGGGGCATTGCCCTTTTGTTTAACTTTTCCCTCTTTTAATAACCCTGACGCTAGCAGAGTCTTTGTTTTTTGTTTTTTTTTAAACTTGCGTTCCTACAGGGCTCTCATGAGCCCTGTCAGAGGGTAATGCTGATCAAACAAAGTTCAGTGTGCAAAAAAAGAGGTCAGCTTTCTGAAGTTTCTCCCCTATCATGAAGATATTTAAGGCACGGAGGAAAAAAGACAGCAGGCAGCAGCATTAAGAGGGCGATCATGCTGCAAATCCTGGGCCTTTACTTCATCGCCGCAGTACTCTTGAGTTCAGCAAGGGCCAGCTGGTTCCTCTTAAGAAAGCAGACCACGGGATGAGCTCATTGCATTTGTCAGTATTCTTGCATACAAACAATACAACGCATACAAACAGGAGTTTGCTGAGACTGAAGGGCCAGGGATTCGCAGTGAGGGTGAACTTGAACACTTAGCCAAACTACTAAAAAGCCACACATAGACTTTGAGGTTTACCAAGTGAAACCGATAAGACTTCAACACTTTTAAAACACTATCATTTCCCTCCGGTCTCTAGTGTTTCACGCACTCATTTATTATCTTCTGCTCCTTTAGACTGCTGCTACAGAATGTGCCCGTTGTTTATCAAGCAGTTAATAGACTCTAAGTAGCGGCAGCTCAGATCACAAGAGAAAGGACTCAGGAGGAAATGAATTCAACAGCGAAGGAAAAGAGCAAGATAAATAAGGTGCATGAAAAGAAATACATTCACAACATTCCTGCAAATGCCAAGGTGGCAATGTGACAAATCCCAAATTCCAGATATGTCACGCACAACATAGCAGTAATTTGTTAAATACTCAGCATAAACACATTCCTTTGGAAATTCTGGCCTAGAAGGGCAACCTTGCTTACTGTAATCCTTGGTGACAATAACAAGCTAATGCAGTAGTGCTCTACCTCTAGTTAACTGTTTATAAGGTACATTGGGCTTCAGTGCTCTTTGACAAAGTCATTTGATGAAGACAGATGGTGGAGCGGACTGCCAGCCTGGTTGCTGAAACCCCATTAAAAGCATTTTTTCACCCCCAAGAAGCGTATTATGATATATGGGAGCACAGGCCTTAAGGCAATCACCCACTGGACTGCCCTTGAACCTCTGCATGAGGGTCTGGACTCATTCATGCTGTTTCTCAGTCCTCTGAGATGCTGGAAAGCCCTGCCCTTGTCACCGAAGCTCAGAAGAATTGTCCTTACCAAGCCAAGAACAGACCATGCATGTTAATACATATAGAAGAAGCTCTGTCACAGCACAGTGCTACTGTCTTAAGTACACCACAATGATGGCACTGTTTTATTTCTTCTCCTGGGAGACAGCATAAATATATATGTATGGAGTTTGATATCCTATACACAACCGAGCAAGGATGGGGCTGTATATACAGGCAAAGGTTATGCAAATTACACATTCAATAATGCTACATTTTTATAACAAGATGCCTCACCACACAAGCAGTACACAGAAATACAAACTCACTCACCTACAGCAAATAGGTATTGTCCTCCCATATTATCAGCAACATGCATAATTCAAGATGAGCTGTTCCCCAAGGATACCTGCCGGCGCCATCTTTTCACTCGCACACAGCATATGAACAGAACAATGTACCATGCTTACATAAACATTATTCTTTTATTACCGACAGCTACTTCGAATCCCTGCATGCTTGTCAATATTTGCATTTAGCCGACAAATTCCCTTTC
The DNA here is from genome assembly GCA_037974385.1 of Arnoldichthys spilopterus. Lineage (NCBI taxonomy): Eukaryota > Metazoa > Chordata > Actinopteri > Characiformes > Lepidarchidae > Arnoldichthys > Arnoldichthys spilopterus. Next base: position 48,789,268 of record JBBPDA010000001.1, read on the forward strand.
CACACAGATGACATTTACTGATCAGTCTTAAATGGCTTGAGCTTGAGATCATGAGATCAGTGCCTGAAATGCTTACAGTCGGACTTTAACGAGGGAGTTTCATTAGAACGGAATAATTTTTTCATGATGTGTATATATAACCTGCCCATGAATATTTCACCTGTATCATCTCGAGCTGGAGGCACTTTTGGCGTTCCTATTTCTGATTCTTTTAATAGAGAGCGACAGTTCTAGTTCAGGATAATTCATGGTAAAAAGCAGAGACATCGTCAGAGAGTTCCGTAGCCTGCTAAAAGGATGCATTATTGAAACGCTCAGAATCCAACCTACCATTGATGAATAATGGAGCTCTCCTAAAACTTGAATTTTGCAACTTTTCACATCATGAAGATCTGATGGTATCAAATGCGAGGCCTCTGTTTCCCCCTGAGTAATTCTCTCGTCAAAGAGAGTGGAAGCATCATGTTCCTTTTAATATCATTTCACATACCTTTTTGTAGTTTGTCCTAGCCACATTTCAGGGGGGGCGGGAGCACAGTAGCGCAGTGGAAGTCAGATTTTATTACCCCGTTTCACGGTAATGCAGCATGTCTCCTCTGAAACGATGATACCATAGAACATGAAAGTTTGAAGGATCACAGCCCACCACATGTGTCACTGTTTGATCGTGTGTCGACTCCTTTGGCATTTGTGGTGGGATCGAGTGTGGTGCGTGTTTGCTCTTTCCTCAGTGCTTCCTGCTGGGGCTGTGATGCAGCTTGTGCAGGTTAGAAGCAATAGTTTGTAGCGCCGCGTACTTCAGTCAGGGCCGCCGTTGTTCCCTGCGCCGAAGCACTCGGCATGAGGCCTGCGGCTCAGTGTTAGCAGAGGGAAGGAGAAGATGGAGGAGGGGTGGATTCTGTGTGACACATGCAGCAGAAGAGGGGGAGATAAATATGCCTCCCGTTGTTTTTTCTCTAATTAAAATGTTTACTTCACTCTAGGATGCAGCTTTATCACACTGCAGACAATTGCAGTCTGTAAAACAACAGCACTGCATATGTTTACGTCTAATAATCTCAAAGCTGAATAATAAATGATGTTTTCTGCTATCTGATAGATTGAGGTGTCTACAGAGCTCATGGGAAAGAAGTCAAGCAAACAACCCAAGTCTTTGTGCTAATTAAGATGTATTAGTGATCACTCCATGTATAGACTACATCATGAGTGCTTGTAGCCTACTACAGCCTTCTTAGGGCAAGAGTGGTGTTTGCGTGCAAAGTGTAGCATTCACCATACTTTAAAATGCCCAAAATAGATTATTAGCTTCCCCATGCTCAAACAGCTGAAGCATGAAGTAGTGCAGACATCCCATCGTTCAAAAACTCATTTCAGGAAGATAGCACCACAACCTGCCATCCCTCCCCCAACCCCCTGGTTAATCAAGTAGAATATATGCAGAAAATGACATTAAAATATATATTATATTTAATATATAGTTTTTTTATTTACTTATTTTATTCAGTCACAGTATAAAGCAAATCTACAGTGAGTTTGGCCTTTCAGTAGAGGAGCTCCTTACCAGTTAGTCATGAGATTTCAGTAATGTTTGCTTTGCTAATGCTAAATATCCCCTGTTAAACTCACCTTTCACAGTCATTTAGAAGGAGGTGACTGCTGGTAAAAGGACAGCTGTATAAACACTACACAAAGTGTGTAATATTATATACATTTCATACGCATTATTAATTTTGCTCACAATAAGAATTAAAATTAGAGGAGCTGTTAGGGGGAAGGGTAGGTCCAATGAGCCATCACTGACATGGGGCCCTCTGAGAACACTTTCTAAAAAAGAATATAATATTAGGGGCCCAACAATAAATTTTTTCATCGGACCCAAATGCTTCAGCACCCTGAGAGCACTGCAGATATGACAAATGCAGTAATACTGTTCTTGCTTACTGAACAGCCTATTTCAGGATTGAAAGTGGGTACAAACCAAATTTGAGAAAAAGACAAAAGTTGATAAGTAAGCAGTGACAGTCAAGCAACAGGCAATCAGAGGGCACATGTGTTCGTCCTCTATTCTTTTACTATGAAACATTTTCTTATTATAATATTTATATAATATTTTCCATCTCTGGCAGAGTTAGCTGCGTCCACAACTGCACACTTTTACATACATTTTAATTAATGCAGTATAATGGTTTTGTGCATATTATTTAGTGTAGTAGTGTGCAGGCTTGGATGCATTCATTGTCTCCACATAGGTAGTGGTTATTGCTAATCCTACTTTGTGGTCCATGATAAAACGATTTGTCTATTTTTCAGTACGAGTGCCCCTGATTTCTGAGTTAATGTATACCTTTTGTGATAACTTTAGAAAACTGATGCATCTTCTGTCAGTACATTTGTAGCCTATTTTCTCAAAGATCCAAGCGACAGCTTCTTGAGGGCTAGGCAACTTGGTGTGAGTTTCGATGTGAGTGCAGGGTCAGTGTGATCTGATTAAGAGTTCTTCCATCAACCTTTCCATGGAGATCTTTATTCTTTAAAAAGAGTCTTCACACATCTCTTCACTCATCTATTTTACAAATATAATTCTATAGAGGGTTCTGCTGTAGTATCATGCAAAGACCTCTTTCCTGCATTTTAAGAACTTGGTTTTTGTTTGTTTGTTTGTTTTTTACCCAAAAATATTTTAATGCTTAAAAATATAGTGATGTCGGCTATGGGAACCTTGCAAGCTGACAGTTTCTGGGTGTTTTAAACCGTTATGGGGAAACTCGAGATAGTAGGTCTGAAGTATATATAATACACGAAATAGCAACTGAGACAAAATAACATTCTGCTGTAGCTGAAATCATATCTGCATTTTATTTCACACAACCTTACCCATACAACCGATTTTCTTCTGTCATTTGGGTAGCTTGTGAGTGTCATGTATCACAGACAATATATTTGTGAAGTGATTTAAATGCTGTTAGTTCAGTTGGTCTCAGTGGTGAACTGTGGAAATGCCTTCAAAGTCTCTCTCTGCACTTGCTTTCTCTGTCAGTCTGTTGTCACGTCGCCCTGGGGATGACATCACTTCCCTCTTATGTGCATCTGCCCTTCCTCTGCTCCCTGTCTGCTGTCATAGCTAAAGAAAGCTTTAGATCACGTTGAGCTATCTGTTCCATTTTTCCCTTCTGTTCTACCATTCACACTTTCCAAACAAAATAATGCATCTGAAGCCTCCATAAGCACACCGTTCTCTTTATTCACTCCTTGCTGGGCAGCTGTATTCCCTGAGCAATGCACTTTTTATATAAAGGCTGCAGCCAGCTAGTGGTGGGCTTCTTTAACCTCCTTTCTCTTAAATCCTCTGTGAAGTACAGCATTAGTACAGCTGCCATCTCACATCTACTCCTCAATCAAGACAAATGACACTTTGGAGAACAGGTCTCAAGGAGCTTCCAGTGAAATTCACCTTCGCCCATACAGGGAATAAGAGATTGTGAATTAAATTCAGGCAGAGCACAATAATAAAGAGACTTAAGAGCAGGAAACATCATATCAATGGAATTTATTTAACTTATGGCACCTAGACATGTAATTTACTCCTTATTTGTAAATATCTGCCATATAGTTGTTGCCATTGCCATGTACTGGGAACTATCAGCATGTTTATTTACACCATTTTTATGCCCAATTTGAGCAATATTAATTTTACATAGAGATGTGGCATAATGTAAACAGAAAGAGCCATGGTTTTAATGCAGTATGACTCTGTGATGTTGGTAATTTAATAATAAGTAATTTATCTCAGTAATAGTAGTCTTAGGTATTCATAAGAGATGGGGTAAAGTAATTTTACCACTGGACATCTGCAACGTTCATTACCATTTCACACAAGAGCAGAAACATGAAGTAAATTGGTGTTGACCAGAGGAGGATGGATTCCTCTTCTGAGCCTTGGTTTCTTCCAAGGTTTCTTCTTACAGCTTCTTAATTTCTCCTTGCCTCTGTCACCTTTGGCTTGCTCATTAGGGGCTTCGACCCAGATTCTGAAAGCTGCTATTTAACAGCGTCAGTTGTAAAAACGCAATAGAAATAAAACTAACGACTTGATTTAAATTACAGAAGTGGGAGTGGCTGACTGTATGCAATTGAATTGGCTGCTCAGAACAGAAAGCATGATCAGATATTTAATTTCATTTAATTTTAGTTTGATCTAACTGCATTTTGTTTACACTAACCATCTACTTAGCTGTCACAAGCCCTGTTCAACGTGAACAAATTTGACCAGAGGACGTCCAGAAATGTAATTTGTTAGGGACTGTACTGGCCACTTTATACAGGATAAAGTATTTAGGTAATTTCAACAAACTATTCCAGCCAGGTATTCCCGGAATGGAACATCAGAACCTTGACTTTAAAAGCAGTGTTACAATTCAAATTAAATGGATTCAAACAAATAAACAACTAACACAAACTTCTAGTGAATACTAGAGAGAACAGCATAAGGTAAGTAAAGTGCACTCATTTAACCCCCCAGCAACACAGATGTCACCCTGCCGTGTGAGAGGTACTTCAAAAGACTTTTTTTCATTCTCCTTCTAATGACATGAAAACTGAAAATGCTGTGGAGTACAATAGGCTTGTTTTGGGCTTGAGGATAAAGAAACTGTTAAGTCAAGCTTTGTTTTAGGGGTTATGCTTGTCTTCCAATTGCTAAAAAAGAGGTACTGTTGTCTATTACCATTTTTTGTTAGTATGCCACCATTAAGTTGACTGCTATTAACGAGCATTCAGCAAAGTAAAGAACATAATTCATTTTAGAATTATTTGAGTAAATTCATGAATTCAGTGTTTTATATATTAGCAAAACTCCAACTGTGTGTCATATATCATGTTTGTGCACTAGGCAATATATTTCCTCGATCTTTAATATCAGGGGTCACCACAGTGGCTGCAGGTTTTCATCTACACCAACCCTTTGTGGAAAAGATTGTCGACCCCGGATCTAGAGCATTGATTTTCGTAGGGTAATAGCATCACAAATCAAACGTTTTACACTAAATGGAAATGACACACATACCTCATGTGGTACTTATAATGCTTGAAGCAGCAGTCTGGGTAGTGATACTAACAAAGCAATTCATTACAAATTACTCATTACTCATCACAAACTGTCATAAGATTACTGTCTTTATTACTTCATGGAAAAGTAATTATTCTTCATAGTTGTATTATTCTTTAAAACACACCCACATCTGTACCAACTAAAACGTGCAATAGAACAAAACTATACTCCTTTCACTACTTTTCTTAAAAGGAAACCACCAATCACAGAAAACCTCATAAGGCATAAGACACAATCATTGCTTTTGCTCTGATCAAGACACAGTTGCTAACAACTAATGCTATTTAAAAAATACAGAAAATAGTCGGTAGAAAACAGTTGCCTGCAAGTTAAATTGAATAACTCAAATGTAAAGCATATAGAGCTATTTCTATATCAAATATTAGTCCTGGTTTTTTAATTGAAGTTGGGGCTTTCCTTTCTTCAGCGTTGGGATTTTATTCATCTGTTTTAACAGATTTTTTGTCAAGGTCACGGCACTTCCCACACTAGCACTGTTCACAGTCATGATCACAATGTCACAATCCGCTGTATCAGGAAGCATACACACACATTAATCAGGAGTGTTGGAGTTAAGCTTAGGTTTAGGATTGAGTGACATTTAGTTGAACGGTTGTTAGTTAAGTACAGGCTGAGCAAAAAGCCTTCAAACAGTACTCTCAGAAAAGTGTCACGTATGCTTTAAATGCATATGAGTAATGAATGCAAACAATTAAACTCAGTGAGCAATTATTTAATTATGAGAATTTGACCCCATTTTCCCAGAAGATTTTTGAGTGTTTTTAGTACTTTAATGATATTAATGGAATATATTTGTACAATTGAAATGTGTATGATTTCCAAAACCAGTCTTCATTGAGTACATTATTATTTATAAATACATTTTGTGTTTAAATGCAATTATTTATTGTGTCGGTTAAATATACATATATTTTTTAATCTACAGAGAGCTACAGTTGTGCTTTCCATTTTAAGTTGGCATGGCCTCTTTGTAGTGAGGTGTAATTGTTTTCATAGCACATGGCTCTCACACTTTCCTTTTCACCTCCAGCTGCTCACTTTCATCTCAACACCAAGTCACAACATTTCACACAAAGAGACTCGACCACCAATAAATATACAATATATATATATAGATAGATACACCATTGCATCAGCTATACCATAACATGCTTAATTATCGTTATAACACAGCTGTATATTTACAGTAGCCAGTAAACAAAGAAATTAAACAGCAGGGAGGCTCAACTCTGGTTCTTGGAGGCCAGCATTTCCCACAGTAAGAAGATGTTCCTGCTCAAACACACCTGGTTCAACTCACCTGTTAATTGCCAGGCAAAGTGAGGGTGTTTGAGTAAACTACCAAATTGTGCTGGAGTTGAGCCCCCATGTGCTACACAAATAGACCTTTATTTTAAGATGGGTTAGCAATGCACAGAAAGAATGAGAGGAGTTGTGCAGTAGGATGAGTAAACCCGAGCCAGGTTATCTATGTTAGTCAGGTTAGCTAGGGGCAAACTTGGGCATAAGGAAAAATGATATCAGTGCAATATGTTGGAAAGAATCTTTCTAATACGTATCAATGCACTAAGTAAATCTATAAATTTCCAAAATGACATATATTATCACATAATAGTACAGTAACATCAATCTAGTTTCTGTAGTTTGCATGCATGGGTTGAAAAGGCAAGCCCCGCCACTGTCACTGGTACACTACATCACATTTCATTTTCCAGTGTGAACACAATCCTTGCAGTAAAAGTGGCTAGTACCCTACAGAAGTACTTGACTTGAGACACAGGGTGTGTGCTGCCAGAGAGGATTATATATGATCTTTGGTGTGGTGTCTGACAATAAAGGCTGACACAACTGTCTGGGGAAATTAAACAGATACTTATCTCATACGAACTGGCCAGTCAAATCTCCCACAAATTATATTACAGAACCTCCCCTGGTAAAACTAATCCAGCTTGAATAAAGCTTTAGTTTAATCGCTTACATTTTCTAAACAAATGTTTTGCATTTTCTTTCTTACTCTCTTTACTTATCTTTTTAGAAAACTGCAAAGGCCTCATTTAAGTCAAGGCTAGTTTGAATTCCCCCCCAAACACCTGCGAGCCCCTTTCAATAAGCTTTGTTCCTCCAATTTTGGTAATATTTTTAAGACAGTGTGAAATGTTCAAATCCATTTATGTGAACTAATATATAATGCAAGGCCAATACAAAAAGGATTAAAAACAAACCCTGTAACTTCAATCCTCATACATTAATAACAGAGAATGAAGTTTGTTTTGCTTCCAAAAATAGTTTGTGCAAGAGAGCAACACCATGCAAAGCTGCTGCCAAGGCAAGCAGCTGAGTGGACCACACGGAGTGAGAGGTCTCGGAGTGTTTAACAGAGAATCAGTGTAAATTGCATTCATTCTAAAGCAGTGAGTGTGAGGAGCTGTTAGGCTGCTAATAGGGGTTTGCTGTTTAGTGGGAGGGACTACCTGCAGTGAGTTGTTACAAATCACAGCCATCATGCACAGCTCTGGAGGGGATGCCAAACAAGCTCTTTTTGCAAGCTAATCCTCTGCATAAGCTTCACACTTGTGGCGCTATATACGCAGTATAAAAATTCTCCATTTTACACTACATCATAAATCATTTGGACAGCAAAAAGAAATAGGTTCTTATATTTTATTTATATAAATTGACTATGATTTCATAGCAACTATTGCCAAATGTTGGCAAAAATCACTTTAAACTTAATGTATTTAGGATTGATTTTAGACATCCATGTTGCCAGATTTAACCCTTTTTTACCATTATCAGCATTATATTACACATTACACAACTCAGAAGATGTGTAGGTTCACTGATCATTTTGAATAGTAAATAAAATGACTACATTTGTGTTGTAGACATTGTGACCCCCATTCTTTTCTCCACCACTGTAAAGAAATGGGAAGTTACTCAGACTGCTCTCAGTGAGTGTTTACATCTTAATAATTCAAAAATGTTGAAAAGCCAATGGAATTCCTCATTAAGTTTGCAGTTTAAAATGCTGCCCTACTGAGTAAGACTGCTATTGAACATATTACACATTATCATTGAACAATGACATTGAATCTAGACAGGTTGAAAATGACAAATTTGCCTCCACGTTATTAGCTTACACAACAAACAATATACCCAATCTACCCAAACATTGTGACCTTTCACATTTATAAATAGTTAATATTATTTGCAATTAATATCACACTGGCAATAAGTACATTTTTACATTTTTAAGTTATGTTATGTACTGCAATATTTCCAAAGGCTGAACGGGGAACATGATTATTTCCTACCAAATTAATGACATTTTTGCCCCAGTAGTTGTTGCTAGTAAGCCAAAATTCCTTTCTGAAAGCATGTGAAAAATAGTTTAAGGAAAATATTTTTTTTATAAATAGTGAAAAAAATAGTGAACTGGGGAAATGTTTTACATCTCTGATATTGTAGCACGCACGAGTGTACTTCCCTGAGAGTCTTATCATACTAAAGGCATTCACCGAGCACCGAGGGAAGAGCAACAGCATGACAAAATTAAACCATAAGCCCATACACTGTCACTGAAGGCAGAGAGCTCACCCAGCCTTGCCTATGTATAATAATGACTCTTCACCTGCACTCCTCCTCAATGACATGCAACACTGCAGTAGCTGTAAGCCAGGCTCCACTGTAAGTAAACATAATTTTGCCCATCTGGCTTTCATTCAGCACGGCTGGCACTCTCCCCAAAAATGAGGAATAAAATGGCCTGTGTCAGTGTTCAACTACTGTTGGCAAACTCCCCTCGCCACCGACTAGACTGCTCCCCAAGAGATATCATTATGTGTTTTTGTTTGGGCAGAAATGGGTGGATGGTTGATATGGGAATCGGGCACTGGTTCGAAAATGCAATTATGTCGCATTGAAGTAGGCCTACTTAGAAATGCCTTTCAAGCCGAATGACTAATGGACATATACAGATATAGCAAGGAATAAACATTTGGTAATTCTCTAATGAATTTCTCATTTGAGTCAGAGAAAGCTGATTTAAATCACATGTAAATTGTGTTGCTGGTTTTATTTCTCTTTCAACATTGTTGAGGCAAACAGATGGCTGTGCTGTTTGATGATACAGAAAGGGGAAGGCTCTTGCAGCATGGGGCTTATGGTTTACTTCTGATTAGAAGGTTGTGACTTTGATCTATGTGAAATCTTTCAGATGTGAGTTTAGGAAAGTGAAGGGCAAGAACTAAACACTAGCACAAACGCCTAAAAGCACAAATAAAAATAATGAAGGTGAATGTAGCAATTTGCTTGTTCCACAGTCATGGATTTGCTGCCTGTCATCAGAAGAAACTATTACAGATAAATAATCAATAGTTCCAGCTCCTGGTTATTCAATGTAAGTAATGAAGTTTTCAGTCTACTTAAAAAAACAAACAAAAAAGAAAAACTACTTTTTATTTTGTTATGGTTTAACTTGCAGGGAGGAAAGGAACTTGCTGCAAACAGAATTCACGTCATTATATTTGTGCATTTCCTTTACACTAGTTTGCATGTAATTAAACCAAGGTCGACTAGCTGGTGTCTAGAAAGTAGAAGGACATTTTTTTTAAACATACAGCTTTAAGAGAATAAGAACAGAAATTATATCTATTAAATAATTTTAAAATAAAATAGCGACCAGATAAAAAAAGGCCATGTCATTGCATCACCCACAGGTGCCTTTCTGTGTGTAGTTTGCGTGTTTCCTCCCGCTGTCCAAAGGCTTGCAATAGGTTAATTGGAAACTCTAAATTGCCTGTAGGTATAAATGGTAAGCTCTCCCCGTGTTCGCGTGGGTTTCCTCCGGGTGCTCCGGTTTCCTCCCACTGTTCAAAAGGCTTGCAGTAGGTTGATTGGATTGGAAAATTGCCCATAGGTGTGAATGTGTGTATGAATGGTTGTCTGTCT
>JBBPDA010000001.1:48807122-48818506 GCA_037974385.1 Arnoldichthys spilopterus
AGGCCGGGACTCGAACCTGAGACCTTCAGGTCTCAAAGGCAGTGTCCTAACCACTAGGCCACCACTGCCCACAAAATGTTTTTACCTTTAATAAAGCCAGTGACTTATGTAAAAAATGCTACAGAAAAACATAATGCTTGAATTTGCAATGTATTATGCTGTGTATTACATAACGTAGCAGTTGGATTATCTCCATTTTTGTTGTTTTTCACTCTTTTATGTGATTTGAACGTAACAGTTTATATCGCATCAAAATTGCAAAACAGAGCAAGAGAAATAATCCAATATGGTTTAGAATAAAACTGTATTACATTAACTTGCATTGATAGTGAAGAATGTTCTTCCCTTTCCTGCAAAGGTATTTCTTTTGTGTAGATACAAGGTTTTGTTCAGACTGTGATAATAAGCATCAATATTTAAGGGCCACAATTAACCCATCTGCAATGCTGGGAGTGACAACACTAGTTCAGTCTGTAGGGAATGAATCTTGAGGGGGTTTAGTGTGTGTAATTGGAAAACTTCATGCTGCTCTCCATCTTATCCTTTTTCTACCACACTTGGTTCGCACTAAGGCTCAGCATTTGTCTCGTTTAGTTTTGGGCAGCTGGGGAATCGATACTTCAGAGCCTAAACAAATCCCTCCAGTTCCATAAAGCTATTGTGCATCATTTACCACTGTCGCACTCACACACTAACGCATTATACCCCCACGCCCAGACACAGTAAAACCCATCTCTCCCAGCATAGCTCACATGTACAGCATAGCATGTTGAGGAATGCAGCAAGGGGAGATATCTTTTACACGCTGCAAGGGGCCGCTGCTGCTGTTAGCGGGATGAAGCATGGGGACAACCGTAGCTTAGGCCAGGCGTACAGTGGAGATTAATGGAACTCGGGGAGCGGAGGGAGCGGAGGGGGCATTAACAGCAGTCAGGGATAAATGGCTGAGGCTTGTATGCGCTGTAAGCTTTATTAATCTGACTCACCTGTGCAAAAAAAAAAAAAAAACAGCAGAGGGGGCGATTTAGAGAGTGACATGTCAAGAATGAGTCTGACTCTCTCTTTTCAGTGCCACGAGGTCGGCCATGTGCGCTCCAATTTCCCCTCTCTACTCGCAGGCCAGGTAATTACTCCCACAGAGCAGCTAATGTGAAGGAGCACATAACAGCACCTGGAGTGGCAGAGGAGTATGCCACCTGTAGTGAGACTGGATAGAGAGGGTCCAGGCCAGTATGGATATGGGACCTGTTCTGAAGGATAACGCCCCCTCGGTATCAACAAATTCAATGAGACCTTATGGTGAGGGTGTGAAATCTGAACAAATGCAACACATTAGCAGAAGGGAAGGGCACATTAAGTGGTCATCCAAGTTGGAAAATGGGGTAAAGCATCTCAAGGGCCATTTGAACCAGCTCTCATGCTGAACATGAAGGTTTGACTTGTGAAAAAAGGCCAAATGCTTAGAGAGAGAGAAAAAAAGGAAGAAAATGAAGGGCTACTTACAGGTCAGCATTCACAGAAATGAGAGGAAATTTGAACTTCTTTTACCTTTGTGTAATGTGACTGAACAATTGTACAAGGCAGTTAGTGTCCTTATCTTCCACCTCTTTGAGCCTTAAACATCTACAAATGTGAAACTACGGCTTCCTCTCAGCCTGCAGTGCCTTAAATTGGCTTTTTGATTTTCTGTCATACAAAACCAAAATGCTAATATTAAAGATTATTACATCTTTTCAGTTGGTAGAAAATCTTATCCTGAGCAATTTACAATGAGTATTATGATCAGAAATGTTACAGATGTAGATGACTGAATCATTAGGTTTTTTTTGCATAGGTTCAACAACATCGAACTCCAGTCTGCAGCATGGGTGACAGCGGTTTTATGCAATACTTGTTACATAAACTGTTACTCAGAATGAACCGCTGAAACTTTAAATTCATCTCAGGTATTTATTTACATCCAGGCTTTGGCTTGCACTCATTTAACACAGCATAATGTTTTAGAGCATCAACAATGCAAGGTTGAACATGCACAAACAAGGTTCTCAAATAGGTCAGTAACAAAGTCCTTGATTTCAAATTGTCCAGAAGATCAAGTTCTCATGGGAACATTACCTTTTCACATACGCAAGTTAAGACTTTCTGCACATAGACAGATCCGGTGAACAGCTCCCATCTTGCATTGTTATAGTTTGTTTAAAGACATGCTAAGAAAAGACCCATTTTTCCTCTATGATTTCCTCCTTATTTTCCATGCTTGTCACTGGAATGAGCATCTTCGACAAAAGCATGGCACAAAAATGATAAAAGCAGTTTTCTCCCAAAATACCATCCATTAATGTAGTCCTTCCTTTTATAAACATCTACTTGGAACACTTGAACAAAGCCCCACATCTGGGCCTACTTCTTATCATGGGCTCTACAGGGGATGTTTTTGTTTGGGACTATTTATGTGTGCATTTTGTGTGATGATGATGCTGGAACTGAAGAAGGTCAGGTTCGAGTTTGTAAAATGGCAGCAGTTTGGAAAATGGCAGTTTCCTGCTGTGGACAGACTGCTGTGAGCTGGTGGTGTGTAATCCTTTGGCTACTCAGAATCATTTAATTACTTTTATCTCAAGCCCTTCATACTGTCATTACCCCTTCAGTGAGCAGGCAGAGAGAGTATGGTTAAAAAATACAGCTGCCACATTTTCAAACAATGGACATATACTTAAAGCCAGTGCCATCACAAACTTAATAATGCATCCCCTTCGTTGTAATCACCCATGCCCTACAGTTCACCAGTGATGAAAATCTCTAAAATCTGTGGCACTTTAATCAATAAAACCAATGAGACAGAACAACAAGTGTGGGTTCATTACACTTTAACTAACCTCGGGAGGAACAACAATTTTAGAAGCCACAGAATGGGTTGCAATGGTGAAATTGTCGTACAGCAATGGTAATGAAACTGTATTCGCACATGACACATTAACATAATTGACAATATCCTTTAAAATGTCATACTTTAGTACAAGTTTTATAAGCCCTGAAACCCTGAAATCCATCTCGCCACTGCATGTTGGATCAAGAGTAAGATGGATTTTTCACACTGTCAGAACATCAGAACTCTCTGTGCTCCCACTTTGAATTGGTATATGAGAAAGTCTAGGTCACCCAGCCCTAACTCTGTAATAACTCTATTCTTCTGTGTTCCTGCCTTTTCTGTGCATCAGTATATGACAGGCAGACACTACCATTGTCCTGTCAGGACTGTCTGAGGTCATCTTCCACACCAACGCAAAAGCTAACATACTGAATACTGTATACTAGTGCTTGTTTGAAAACCCTTACCTTACACTTTGCCCTGCCTTAACACATACACTTAAACTCAGGAAAGGCTTGTTAATTGACTTCTCAATGCTCCATCCACAGACGCATTTTGGGGTAGCAACTGTTATAAACTTGGGCAAGCTTTACAGGATTCTGGCAAAAATCCCATTCAACCTAATGACTCAAAGCTGGAAGTCTACATTTGCTAAATCATGTTGACTTTTCCATTTAAATCTTGGGCTACCAAGCTAGGCTGTGTTGTTGTAGATAAATATAACTAGGCAGGTCAGCAAAGACAACTTATTTGCCACAATGCTAATGCAAGCAGCTGCAAAGCAGTTACAGCTTTGAATTAAGTTGAATGAGATATTTATTAACATTCTCTAAAGCTTGTCCAATCTTGTTACAAAAGCACATTTATGGGTTGAGCATGGATTGGACAAATAGCTGATTGGCTAGTTCAGATATGTCAGAGAAAGGGAAACACAAAAGTAATCCAGAATAAGGGAACTCCAGGACCACACCGGTGAACCACATCTTAAAAACAGCATCCTTGACAACTTATTCACTTCTAATTGCACATATTTACCATATCCTTTCACATCTTCCCTGAAAATGACAAGTGGGTATGTGTGAGCTTGATAACTTGTTTCTTTCGCCTCTGCAATCTGTTTTTCTGTCTAATTCACTATCCGCTAAGGGACTTGAGTTTAAAACAGACTTTGTGAAATTGACATTACCATGCCTATCTCGACTGTGCAGCTGTGCTCCATCACGTATTCTGTATCTATATCTTTATTTGCTTGCCGCATGTGTGCTTCAGAATGAGTGAACGTTATTTACGCTTCATTTGAAGTTGCTACACAGCAATAGACTTTTGACACCAGCAAACATTTGGTGATTATTGATTAGTTCAGCCATGGCTTTGCCTCATTGTTAGATAGGGGAAACTTTTAGAACATTTCCAAAATTTTGGCACTCAAAAGCAACAGAATGTAATTTTTAATTAAAATTTTCACTCTGCAACAGATGGTCATAAAAGCCATGATGCAACAGAAATAGCCGGGGGCTGCCAGAGAAGAATATGATAAATGCGTTGTAGTATTCATAATGTGTCCCCTAGGCAATGGACTGTTTCAAATACTGTCGGAAGCATTTCATATGGATTATGGCCCCCTTTCCCTCAGATCCATGCTTAACTGAAGGGCTGGACTTTATAACTCAATGCTGCTGGGTTTCTCATGCTGCTCAGGTTCCAGGCGTCACAGTGCTTGCTCTGCTCCCAATGCCTTTGCACTGCTTTCCTTGCAAGCGTGGAAAGAACGAATCTGATGTTGAAATAATCCATTATGCTTGATCCTGCAAGCTGTTCTTCTTGCCTCATTGGGGAATATATATACTACTTTCCCTACTATAGGATCAACCTCGATCACATCAAAAGAAACTTTCCTCCAATGAGAATATATATCATGGTCGCATATACAGCTCTGCTGGGGTCAAGTTTTATGCCTACACTGCACGTTCCATGACATTACCATGTTTTATATTCCAGGGACAAGAGGTGAAGTGTGGAGGGGGCTACAATGGGGTCTCCACATTCATATGTGCTTCAGTTAATATGATGGTTAGGTTCATCTGCCCACAGCTGGTACACCATAAGGCGGTGCGCACCCTGACAATGTCTGTGCCTTGCTCCAGTGGGTGTGGGCTCTGATTAATGGAGCTAGTGCAAGGGGATCCAGACTGCAGTGAACCAAACCCCACCGCCTCAGCTGCAAACACAGCCCTGTAATCTGAAATGTCAACGCATGGCCACCCAGCCACCCAGCAGGCTGACGACAGGCCTGTTTAAAAGACTGCAATTCAGCAGCTGGGTCTGCCTTTCTCAGTCCCTACACCATACTCTTTTTCTGTAAGCAATATGAGCTTATGAACCTATAGAAGCTTCTTTTGAACTTGGTGCATTGGGTGCATGGGTTAGCTTTAACCCTTAAAAACTCTGAACCCTTAGTAACAAAGCATAATTTGACACAAAAGATTTTCTACTCAGCTCACTGAAATAAGCAGAGTTATCCTGTTGAAAGTGCAGGTAAAGTTTCATTTTCAGTGGAAACCGTTTATAGTGAAGCGAATTGACTATTTGTCATTGTGAACACACTCAAGCACCACAACGAAATGCAACCTCTGCATTTAACCCATCACACGTGCACACGTGAAGCAGCGGGCAGCTACCAACAGCGCCCGGGGAGCAGAGTAGTGGGACGGTACCTTGCTCAAGGGTACCTCAGTAGTGCCCGGGCCGGGACTCGAAGAGACCTTCAGGTAGTGTCCTAACCACTAGGCCACCACTGCCCGTGTGATCACTGGCAGTGATCACAGTTAAAGTGAACAGTCACTTACATGGATCAAAAAGCTTGGGCTAGGATCATTCCCATACAAACAGTGGTGAAATGATTCATTTATAGTGATTCAGGTAGTCTACTTACAGGATTTTTTTTGGATCATTTTATATACAACAACATGGATTTTCTTAAACTATGGTAACTTTTGATTTTTAATTTGATAGACCTACTTTACAGATTTCATCTGTTTCCATCTGCTAGCTACTTGAACCTAATGCTGCATGCACTTGAATGATTACAAGAAAAAGTAATTTCTCTCAGTGACAAACATAAACTCGGCAAAGCTTATAAAAAACTATATACAGTAATATAATTTCCTGTTGCAATTCTTGATGCAGCGACAGATCGGACACCCAGCTGCTATATTTGTCACAGTAGCAGGATGGTTTCTTAGGCAGTGACAACTGAGGGATCAAAGATCACATGCATTCAACAAAGGGTTCCAACCTTGCCCTTTATGTGCTGAGATGTCAGTGAAGTCTCTGAATCTTTTCACAATATTATGTACTGTAGATGTTAAAAATCTTAAATTCTCTGCAATCCTGCATTGAAAAAGGTACTTTTGAAATGATTAAAGCTTCTCTCTCAGATTTTGGTGTCAAAGGGTGAGCTTGGATCCATACATGCAAAAACTGAACCATTTTATGGATGTCACATCTATACCCAGTCATGATACCTTACCAGCTAACAAATAACCTGCTTAATGTGCAGTCTTCCAAACCAGTATTACTTGAATATTCTGTGCACTTTTCAATTTTATTTTAACTTTGTCCCAAAGAAATGCAATGTGAATTGAATGCATCCTCTTCATCTGAGTTGAGGTAAATTAATGTAAAAAAAGTAGAAAATGCATTTATTTGAGAACACCAAAATAACAGTTTCTTGCTTTTGATTGGTGCGATAACACTTTTAGAGGGCAGCAGTAAGTAATACTTATTTATTAAGCTTGAGCTTCGTCAGTCATCAGTTTGGAGCTGTTGAGTGCTTAACAGTTAGGAAGCAAGACAGCTACACCACAAAAATAAAACCACTGACAAGTAAAGCTATACTACACATGCATTATATAAAAACCATGATTTTCAGAAGTGATGCCATGTAAGTTTCATTCACCATGGAAAGGTACATGCAGGTTGAGTTTTGATTAAAAATACAAAATCTCTATATATACGTGCATCCCACAGACTATGGTTTTAGGTTTTTATCTGCAGATAGGACAATGTTTCACAAAACTACAGCATTTGTGGCTAAATAACCTGAGGTGTTACATAGACCCATGGGTGTCATGTAATCCTGTGTACTTTTCTTGTGCTGAGTTACCCACTGATAATTCCAGAAAACAGTATGTATGATTGTTGTATTTTGATATGATCATCATTACTTCTCAGTTTCGGTCATGCTGGAAAGAGTATCTTAAGTGGCAGCTCCTGTTTCTCCTCACACAATATCTCAGTCACACTTCATGCTAATATCCAATTAAATCCCTTGTGCTTAACCTTGTCACCATGGTAATGGTGGGTGCTTGTTGTACTGTGACGCCACAATGGGAAGAACATGCTTCTTTGTCTTCCCCGTCTTCGCCCAAATCACTTCTCGCATAAGTGAGCCTGGCGCCAGCGGACACTGAAGCAGCGGAGAGCGGCTCGAGTGGAGCGCTCACGGGCCGTGCGTGATTGAAGACGCTTCTGACGGTTATGTTTGGGGACAGGCGCTTCTGACTGACTGATCTGCACACTGTTTTGGCACACTGAGGGAAAAGCCCTCAGGTGGCTCAAACCTGTCTAATCCATGTTCAGGCTGCAGTGGAGCACAAGGCCTTACAGTGACAGTGCAGCACTCGCATACAAAACTGCAGTGGGTGTGTATCAAAGGCCCAGTGTTGGGGATGTGATTCCATATGGTGTCCAGCTCTGCTCCTTGAGGACATTAGTCCAGCACAATTTGCTGATTTTGTTTCTCAAACATACTTGATTCAACTTGGCAGCTTGCTGGTAGGTTTAGCAGGTGTGTCTGAGCAAAGAGTGAAAGACACAACTTTATTATTTAGTTTGTATTTACAATGTTGGAACAAACCGTGTGGGTTGTCACACTTTTCACTCTGGCTTTCGTATGTCATAAGCCAAGTAGCTGATATCCAAAGTTGAAATAAGTGCAGCATGTTTTAATTTCATTGGTTTGATGAGATACATCGATCAGCCATAAAATTAATACCACTGACAGGTAAAGTGAACATTGGCGAACATCTTGTGGAGTGTTCTTGGTTACAGTAGTTAGAGGCTTCCAAAAGTGATCCAATGAAGGACAACTGGTGAACTGGCAACAGGGACATGAGCACCCAAGGCTCACTGATGTAAGTTGAGTGAAGGCTAGACCATCTGGTCCGATCCCACAGAAGAGTTAGTGTGGTCTTAAAATTGAATTCTGGCTATGATGAGGTGTCAGAACACACAGTGTAGCAGTATTAGGTAAATGGTGTTAACGTTATAGCTGATCTGTGCATTAGGTTTTGAACACATGTTGTGCATTTGTGAGAGCTAACATTCTATAATTATACTTTATATAAAACCTATAACATGATTAAATCACAATAAATGTTGTACATTGAATGGAAAGGAAATGAGTAAAACATCTAATCTATCAGTTAACCTTGTTTTCTCTTTATATTCATATAAAAAAATTGAGGCTGAGTTTCAGAAATCACTGAAGGTTATCACCAACCACTGAGCAGCTATCCTTACCATGAGTATGACAACCTCAGCCGTAACCTTAGGAGGACATTCCTCTCATTAATCACATAAAACCATTGACTATAAAATTGTACTTTGTGGTATGAAATGCAGAAAGAAAAATAAATAGAGATATGATGTGTGTGACCTCTGTCCTCACATTCCTATGATGTACCAGAATAAAGTACTGTGACAATTAACTAACCCCACTAACAACCAACCCACATGGCACATAGGCATCCACTCAGTTTTATATGGTGTTAATTGTGATGAGACAATAAATCTAATCTAATCTATAATGAACCACATTTGAAAGAGCATACAGAAGCCCATTAGCATGTTTGACTTAAAGTCTCTTTTGCAATCCTGAAAAACCATTAGACTATTTTCTTTTGTCCCAGGTGTTGCGTGCAGGGCTGTTTGCCTACAGCAGGCCACATGCTTTATGAGGTGGCAAATGAAGCACCGAAGCAGACACTAAAATGTGCCAGCACCAGCATCATAAGCACAGAACATGGAGGCAGTGATTACAGCCTCATTGGGCTGTTAGTGGGCGAATTGGGCAGCCATATTTAGAGAGCCATAAAACACAGGCAGGTTGACAGCTTTACAGCATGTGGTTATGCCTAATGGAAGCTCTCCACTGTGGCCTTTTTATTGTAAAAACATGCACCTTACAGGTGATGCACAATGATGCTGCCTGGTTAATAGCATCTGTTAGTGACTTTCCCAAAAATGAATGAAAATTGTAGTGTAGAGAAATATGACTGAGATGTGCAGTGTTTCCCACAGATTTTAATTTTAATCTCAAAATGCTGTTGACTAAATTCACTTCATGGCGAAAGAGAACAGGAGGGAGGCACTCTTCATGCTGGACTGACCTTCCAGTACCTGACTTGTGCACCCCTAATGTAAAGTAACATATTGATTCATTAATGCATGCCAGGCCATGCTTCAAATTACAAGCATAATATTAAATTAAGGACAACATAAAGTGCCTGCCAGCATATCTACATGTATACAGAAGTTTTGGAAAATCATTTGGTTACATTACATCATTTGGTTGAACAAATTATGAGTTTTACTCATAGAATAGTTTTCTATGAGTGTTACTGATAGAGATCAGTATTGACAGTTCTTCAGAAGGAATTTCTCACTTTCACAAAAATTCTGATTTTGTTTTCCTAATTGGGATTTGTTCTAAGGTACGAACAGAATCTTCACACAGTCAAAAGCATACCCACGCACATCTGAGCACTGACATGTTTGGGCTAAATAACTGGTTATGAATCTGACAGACTTTTAATGACAATTTAAAATAATAAATTCAGCAAAAATATATATATAAGGGAGATATAAACAAGATAGTGGTAAATGAGTCCCATTGTATTTTCTCTATATGGCATAAGGAGATTCCTAAAGCAGTACATTTTCACCCGTAAACGCAGCCTGACTACAAATGTGCACTTGTTTTTCGTTTAAAATGTCAAGGCACCCTTGCTGGAGCATTGAGTGTGTCATCATTACCTTTACAAAGCGTGAGTTGTTAGACTATAGCCACGGGGGATTAAAATGATTTACTCAGGAGATCTAGCTCTTGAAACTATACTCTTGTTTTGTTTTGGACAGGGCAAATAGTCCCTGAATGTTTATTCTGGAGAGCGTGCTTCGGAATAAATGAGAAAACACGACTTGCTGGGTCTAGGTGCCATCCACACAAACCTGCCAAATGCATGATGGGCCTCAATTTTGCTACAGAGAGACAGAAAGAGGGAGGGAGGGCAGAGAGAGAGAGAGAAAGAGAGAGAGAGATGAGAGAGACTGCTGAAGCATGAAGCAAGGACAAGAAATGAGGAAGTTAGAGTGGGTGGGTGTGGTGAAAGCAGAGTGCAGAGAGATTTGTGTGGTAGTAAGTTGAAAGGTGGATTTAGAAAGAAAGAAAAGGGGGATAAAATGATAGTTGGGTTGGTTTTTTACTGCTCCCTCTCCTGCATCAGTGCTTTGCCTGTGATTGGCTGTCTCCTTCCCACACGGGTCAGGAAGAGCAGTGAGGGGGAAGAGCGGCTCAAACGGGTCATTACGCCAGCATCCAACCCAAAACACTACAGCAACCACTACCCAGCTCAGTCTGCGGCCATTCGAGTGTACAGCATCATCACTCATGATCTCTCAGCAGCATAAACCTCATTTTAGTAAATCAGCCCAAAATACCAGAGCCAGTAGCAGAGACAGGAAGGTATAAATGTTGGATTGATGCTTTTTAATCATAATTTGTGTTAATTTACATAAATATATTTGCACATATAGTATCTAGCCACTTCATTAGTAACACCTACCTTGCCTTTCTAACCCACCTTTTTGCTGTCGAGTCCTGCCTGCTTACTGTCCTTGTGACCTTGTTCTACCTGCTGACTGTCATTCTGACCTGCCTCTGTTTTATTAATGCAACAGCACGTAAAACTCAAGCAAATATACAGAACATCATCATACATTCCTTAGCTTTCAGCACACATTGATATTAATACTGTTCAACTACCCAACTTGTAAAAACATCTATATTTCAGAGTTACAACAAGGACGCACCTAATATAAAACACTAAACCAACACAGCCCAACAAAAGACTGTTTAAAGGTCACAAACCCTTACAACTGACACAAAGCACGTGCTTTTGCTTCCACATCGATGACTGAAATAACATCCTCGCTATTAAGAATCGCCCTGTAATGTCTGGCATTTTCATTTCCACCCTAAACTGTGCAGCTGTGACATCCTAGAGCTAGTCAAAACACCACAATGTATTTATTGGGGGTGGATCATTGTCAGCAAAGCAGTGACATTGATTTGGTAGTGCCATGTTTTTATATGTGTGTGTGTGTGTGTGCGTGTGTGTGTGTGTGTGTGTGTGTGTGTGTGTGTGTGTGTGTGTCAGAGCAAATTCAGCCT
>JBBPDA010000001.1:48818606-48829345 GCA_037974385.1 Arnoldichthys spilopterus
TGTGTGTGTGTGTGTGTGTGTGTGTGTGTGTGTGTGTGTGTGTGTGTGTGTGTGTGTGTGTGTGTGTGTGTCAGAGCAAATTCAGCCTATTCCAAAGCTCACAAGGAGCAAAAGGCAGAAAAATGCTTTAGACAGGTCACCAGGCCATTGCAGGACAGATGAACAATCACATTTACACCTGGGGCAACAGCACCAGATCAATAATCATCAATATCTTTATATATACAAAAGTGGACCTAGCAGATGACAGAAAAGGAAAATGAGTGAGTGCAGTTACTAGGTAGATTTTCTTAATGAAGTGTATAAATGATCATAATATGCCTATACTGTAGTAGAAATGTCACCAATATTGTCACAAGGCAGTTTTATTTAAGCTGCCAGTTTAAGAGTGCTGGCTCTGCATCTCTCAGTTGGAACCAGGCATCAGGAGGGGCTGTTTGTGCTGCATAAGTCATCAGTGTTGAACTAGTTTTGGAGCCACACCTCTGTAAAATCACTGCAGATGGAAATCCCTGATCCATGGCTGCTGTTAGGTATAAGGGAGGTTAGCTTTCTGTAATTACATCACATAATACCACACTGCAGCTGAAATTACCATTCAAGAATAATTCAAATCCTGGTATCACACTTTTTATAACTTTACTAGTAATGGGCAGGCTAAGCTGCTGCAGGCTGAAGTGTGTTGCATATGTTGTATCAGGATTAGTTTCAGGCTATTAGGACAGATACTGTAATAACACTTTATTGCTATCTTGATTTCTGATCAGAAGGACTGCACATTTTCAAGCTTCTGTGTCTTTCACTGAAATCCAAAGCTTTCTTTAGCACTTCGTCTCACTCCAAGCTCCAGTCTCACCTTGTTGTCCCCGTCAATCTACAGCTGCCATTGGGATTCAACCCTCTTTAGCAGGGTGGACTCCTGAGAGAGTATCCTGCACTCTGTCTCAGTACCAGCATTAACCTGAGGGACTGTGTTGGCAAGGTCAGCACAGCTGATGGGGCAGAGATGACAGAGCCAGTGCTACTGGTCAGCAGAGGATGCTTTTGCGCTCCAGTGACTTCATTCATAGTTTTTTCCCATGAAGTTGCTTTTGTAGTGTTTAGCACAACTGAGTCTCCATACTGCAGACTGGAGCCAGCATACATCATAAACACCATGCTTCAGCTTTTCATTTAAAATTCCTGCTTGTTTTGACTTTAGAGTGGTTGTATTGTTAAAATAATCATGAGTTAAAAATCATTTGTCATCCAGTGAAGGTTGCTCAGCTTTCAAGGAGGGTGAATATTTTAAAGCATTTAAAACTGGAATTAAACAGAATGGATATTCTCTCTTTTATAAATGGTTAATTTATGTGTTTTAGTATCATATTTTGAGGTGGCTCAAATTCACAGAAGAAAGGCAACGAAAGTCAGAGAGTTCAGAAAATGACATGATACAGTAATTGAGCTTGGTTGGGTGGTTGATGTGGACAAGGGAATGTATAAAACATCCTTCATTTGAACAAAGATCAAAGCTGAGTTTATGCCTGATGGATAGGAGATGTATGCGGAGGAACTTTATCACTAAACTTTTGATGTTGTTATCCACCCCCCCTCCAAAAAAAACCACCCACTGACTGCTGGGGGAGGAACCCTCATGAATAGATAATGCTCAAATCAGAAGATTATGAGCGAGTTCAATGAGCATTTTCCATTCTCCTGACTCACTGATGAGAAATAGTCCTGCACTGCTAAATGAGTGAGTTCAAAAGCTGCATGATTTAATGAAGCACTTAGCCAGGAAATCTAAATCTATTCAGACCAATTACATTAGAGTTGCTAATTCTTATGCAGTTTAGGAGAAGTGGAGTGAAAGCTACGTCTGATTTCCAATGAAATGTTTTTTCAGGAAAACTGTGTTAGTGAAAGGGGTGATAATCATGTTCTAGTGGGGTTTTTTTCATCAGTGAAAAGCCACTGTGTTCTGGGTGACTTTTGGTAATGATCAAACTCCGTGTCAATGAAAAAATAACTGTTCTGTAAACCATCATATTTTTGCTTCAGTTTCAAGTTGACCGAATCCACTTTGAAGATTTGTGTGTCAGTAGCCTGATTTACAATGCATGTGTTTGGTTTTGCAGTGGTGGCCCTGCTGTGTCTGAGGGAGCCCAAAGCGATGCTGGCTGTGTCTCTCTAGAGGCCTGCTCACTGTAATGAGCTCATTAAAGTCATGAAATCTGGTTATGAGGCATGACCAAGTTGAAATTGCAGGGCATCTTTCTCTCCCTCTCTCTCTGTTTCTCTCTCTCTTTCTCTGATTCTTGGCGAGTTTCTGAAACAGATATTCAGATGCTGTTTCTTCAGAGAGAGTGACCCAGACGAAAGCTTAGAGAAGATGTTTGCCTTCAAGCTGTTATGATGCGAAACATGAAAAAAAAAAGACGTGCATGAACAGTTTTGATGTGGCCGGGCCTTTTCCAGGCATTAGGCGACGGTAATCCTCTATCTGCAGAAAAACGAGAGGGCCTGCGCTAGAGTGTGACTTTCCAATTGGCACTGAATATAAAAATGTGCTGTGATTTAAAAAGAGGAGAAAAAAAAGTGGCTACACACAAGGTATCTTCATACACTGCGAACATACAACACGGTAACAGAATCTTTTGGCAGTTAAGTACTACTACAACATAGAGAATGACCTGGTTTAACTGTCATGCCTAATTAAGGTTAAGTGCTGGCAAGTGCAAGTCCCTGAATTCTAATGAAGAAAGTGTTATTTGGTTAGTGTTTTGCATCAAGAGCAAATGTGTGGACTGCAGTGGGTGCTGCATTCAGAATAAAATAGCAGGTGAGGCAGTTCAATGTTGTTCCATGATCAATTCCATTGACTTCCATTAGACGTCTGATTACAGTAGAGGAATAATTGCATGTGTGGCACAACTGGACCGTGACAGTAAGTGACAGAAATCTTATTGGTAACAAATAGAGGGATTTAAATTGCCTCACAACAATACTGAGCGAAGAGAAATTAAATCCCCAAACACAACGACTTTCATTAGTGCCGCAGGCTTGATTCTGATGCAGGGGAATTCTAGTGCAGCTAGGATTCATCACCTTCATCTACATCTCTTCCATCTTTGCTGTTCTGGGAGTCTGATCTTTACTGACTATTCAGTTTGCATAATTAGCTGCCTATCAGGAGCCTATTAATTTCGTCATTACCGTTATTTGCTCTAAAACCATACCTTCAGCTGGCCCGATCTTAACTTTTGGGCTTATATTTTACAGCTAGAAGCAGGATAACCTCCACTCTGTCAACATATGACTTTTTTCCACAGACTTTTCAGCCATACACTCATCAGCCAGTAATATTAATCAGGCCCACTCAGAAAGACCAATTATCATGTGCCCTAAAATCATTTGTTCCACTCAACCAATGCTGTAAGGAGCCTTTCAGCACAAGCACAATGCTCCAGTGAGATTGGTCTATGGACCATTTCATTTCTATAATGCTGATTCGTTTCGACGTGAGTAATCAGCACAAGGACTTAGAGACTGTTACGCTATTTTCAAACAGGCAGATCAATTAATCTCATGTGTAACTAAGGGAAGGGACGCTACAACCCCATTTTTGTCATATCTGGTTGTAAAGGCTAACAGTATAAGTGTAAAAAAAACAGATTTTTTTTCTACATTGATTGGTCCAGATTGCTTGAATTACACACTGGATTAGTCTATATTCCTTATCTCAAAACTCTGGCAGCCCCAGTGATAATAATCTTTATACATATAAAAATCTGCTAATAGATTTTTTCCCCTCTCACAGCTCTGCGAGAGTAGGTGGAGAGAATTATATATTTTCAGTTAATCTGTCAGCTGAAAAATATTGCCCCTCCCAATTTTAAAAAAGTCCAGGACCAGAAAGAATGGTAGAAAAACTGACCCATGATCTTAACTGAGAAAGGCCCTGCACTGTGGTGCCACTGAGAGCCAGCTGGTATCACACAGTTGCAGTGGTGAGGCAGAGGACTTGAAGAAGTGTTTATTTGGCATAGACGGGGCAATTAGGGCCTGATAAAGGACTTCAAATGAAGGGTGTAATTACTCCACTTTTGTGTAATGTGGAAGAAGTGTGAGAAGTGCATCTGCAGCGTTTAAGCTGTGAAATTAAGCATAGGAAAGATGAATGGCAGCTTCCTCTGCTCTGGCTGCATTAAAGGGGAAGATTGGGAGCCAGCAAAGAGGACAGAAAGCTCATGCTGTCTTCTCACCACTGAGCTCTATTACAGCAAAGCCTGTGTTTTTCGCTTCAAATGCATAATTGTCCCTGCTTTTCCAACCTCCAGGGCATCAGTTTGGAGACAACAAATTACAAGCCCAACTTTGAGAAATGGATTTATTGTAATTCACTCTTGGTATGAACAGAGGCCCTAAAAGCCCATATTTGCTCTGTATTCCAGTAAAAACGCATTCATTTCTTTCATTTAAAATGTTGTTTTCTTAGAACAATGGCATAAATATTCATGAAATCTCTAAAGAACTTTTTTAAAGGGATGAAAACAGTTGAGATCAGTACATCACACTTCACTAAGTGTATGCCTTCTGATAGAAAGAGGCCTTTAACTCCTTAATTATATCTAAATATCATCAGTGTCTGAACAACTCATATCTCCAAAATGGTAACCTTACAGGAGAAGGAACAGCCTTTTTAATTATTCAAGTAATTATAAACATGTCATATAATGTAAAGGACAACTTGCGTTTTCAAATACACACACTGTCTTGTTCCACAGCGACAAAGTCATGCTCCTTGAACTCTGCAACACAGAATAACATTTTTGAAATTGTCGATACTCAGGAACCGTTACTATGTCACTATCTACAGTATCTTGAGATTATTGAAATGATTCCCTTATCTGAGGGAAATACCATGTGTTACCTTGTGATCACAGGAAAATTGAATAAATAAAGCGCAGATAAAAAATGTGCATCCGTGGCATTTAGAGTTTCCATAGGTATGAGCTCCCAGCTCCTAGACACTTTTGAAATTCATTGCGGCGGAAAGCATTTATTGTTTTTCATGGATTTCAGATTCAGGTGATGAGGGATGGAGGGAGTGATGGCAGGCTGAGAGAGATGAAGCAGTGACCCAAAAAGTGCACTGAACCCTAGCCTCCACTGAGCCCGAACACCCGGGCACCTGGCATGTCTGCAGTGGCCACACTTCGCTTACGGCTTCACCTGCTGGGGCATGGCCCCCCAGTCTGCTCCCTGTCATCCCAGCATCACATACGTACACAGCACACACACACGCACACAAAATCCCCTAGGGCAGTACCACCACCAGCACCACATACAGCAAAGGATTGTTGCATCCCCATGACAGCACCGTCTGCCTGTCCCTGCTGGAGAGTCACACACACACACAAGCACCCTTCTTTAAAGTACATTCTGCAGGGAGGACATACTGAAACACACCCTGCCTTCTGACCTCACCCAGCAGGAGGAAAACAGCCAGGGGACTGAGCATCACTCACATAGCTGCCTGATCTCTCTCTCTCTCTCTCTCTCTCTCTCTCTCTCTTCTCCTCTCTCTCTTTGTCACTCAAACAGGCCATAGGCAAAAAGCATTCTCAGATATTCGACTGTCCGGTTTGTCATGGCATTGCAGATTCTCCTTGCTAAAAAAAAAGAGCTGTGGACTTGAAAGAGCATCAGAAGATCAAGCACATCACTGTGTCTTCTACTCCCCTGAGGGGGACTGATAGCTCAGTGAGGAGAAAAACAGAGAGAAAGGGAGACGGGCGGAGGAGGAATGGAGTGGAGACATCACGGAAGGCCTTTCAAGCTTCAAACACTTTGCCGGTGACATACGTTCCTAAAGTGTGTAATATTCTCAGAACAGCTGCCTGTGTCAGTTACCAATAGCATATCGTCCTTTTACAGCTCACTCAGCACGGTGGCCCATGCCATGAGTTCGACCACACCGGACCCACAGCAGCACAGCCAAAGAGGGTCCCTCACTGTACTGAAGGGCTTTTCAGCAGCAGTCCTTGGTTGAGCCTGCACAGTGTCAGCTGTTTCCTGCACTATCACTAGGATAGCTGGTATTGTCTTGAATAGGCTTGACCATTAGTTTTATTTAACATTGCCTTTCTAATATTTTTTAGTGGTCTGCCACAAGAATTTGTCTGGCATTTTCAGACCTGTTAGATGCATATTGTATCGGGTGAGCACTGCTGTGTCCCAGTTCTAATTTTGCCCTTTAACTGGTCTTTGCAATTCTACAAAAATCAACATGGTGAAGAACATGATTAGATATGAGTTAAAATTCATTCATTCATTCATTATTTAAACTGCTTATCCATTTTGGGGGCTGGGGGAGCTTGACCCAATTGCAGCTGACTGTAGGGCCAAGGTATGGTACACCCTGGAGAGGAGGCCAACCTATCGCAGGACAACACAGAGACCGACAACCATTCACACACATTCACACCTATAGGCAGTTTAGAGTATCCAGTATCCAGTTAATCTAAAACACAAGCCTTGGGACAGTGGGAGGAAACCAGAGCACCCGGAGGAAACCCACGGTAACACAGGAAGAGCTTGCAAACTCCACAAAAAAAGGCACCCAAGTTTGACCCCGGGATTGAACCCAGGACCTTCTTGCTGTGAGGCGACAGGTCTAACCACTGTGAGTTAAAATTAATTTGTTAATTAATTTAACTTTTTACTGAACTGAACCATGCAGACATGCAAATTAGGTAATCAAATAAATTTGCCAGCTTCATCACATGCAAATCCTGTATGGCAGGAGATCCTGCACTCTGGGAGAATAAGGACAAAAATACAGTCTTCTGGTGAACTTCAAGAGAGACCACTTGGGATCTGGGCTTCAGCTGACTTTGCTCATGGAATTCCGCAAAATTCACAGAGAAACACAGCATAAAAGGAATAAGAGGATGTATCTTTTCAGGTAAAATGTTGTTAGCACCACAACAGTCAGTGGAATTAAGCAAGGCTGAGCAGTGGTTGTTTAACACCTCGGCAAGGCAGATATCAATATAAAGAGGCAAAGTAGATAATGTTGAAAAGCCCCATTGAACTTTTTTGGATTTAAAAGCCAGAGGTGGCATGCTGCGAAACTGCCGACACTACAAGAACTGGGAACATTTTGATGAAAACACTTTAACTAGATTATACAAACGTCAGGGAGTGATTTTAAATGACCCTACTGCATAAACAGAGAGAGAAAGAGAGAGAGAGAAGCCAGGTTAAGGAGTTATTCCCACAGTGCTATCGATCTAAGTGCTCTGTTGCTCTGCAGAGATTGGCGTGACCCGAGCGTTTCACTAAACTCAATAATCATACAACATACATGAAGCTGCCTTAGATCACATTAAAAGTCAGGGAGTCCACAGCATATCCTCTTCATCAGAACATTATGACTTTATGACTTATTAATGTCTTGCACCTTTGAGTAAAGTTTCCACTGCTCACCAGAAGTGATGGCCCAGCTGTGAATAATTTCCCACTGTGAGTTAGTACAACTGAAGGCCAGTTTGTGTCAATACCTTCATGATTTGATTGGACTTCTCTTAGCTTAGTTGCTTGTCAAAAGGTGACCTACTCCTGGAAGGCTTAATTTAACACTCCAGCCTGTGTTTATTGTTACATATTTTAAAACCTACAACACTAATATAGTGATATTTTTGAAACAGGCAGCATCTGTCTAATTGTTTGACAATTGAAAATACACCAGTCAACCATATCATTAACACCACTGAAGGGGACCTACACAGTATTAGGCAAGTGGTGTTAATGATATGGCTGATTGGCATATATATTTTAAACTCACTTCAGGCAGTAAGTTCACTTTGCATATTTGGCTTACAAACAAACTTGAAGCATTTAAGCATACACTTTTCTATCCAAATGTCTATGATGATGAACGACGAATTAAATCAAGGGAAACTCTATATCTGTTTCCTGCAGATGGAGGACGAGTGGGAAAGTGGTGATTATGATCATGGTAGCTCATCAGCATGCTGTCTGGGAAGCCTCTTGGGGGATTGGGGTCTGTGGGGAGCAGAGAGGGATCAGAAGGAGATTAGGTACTGCTGGAGAAGGTGCAGCTTCAGTGCTGCTCCCGGGAGAGGAGATGTTTTTGAGTTCTGTCTTGTTGGGAGGAGTGTGAACTGGAAACAGGTCTATTATAAGCTGGTTTGCCAGTGGGGGTTATTGGAACTCCTACCCATAAGCCTGCTTGAGGCTCAAAAAGCCTTCAAAGCCATCAGTAGAATATTGATAACCAATATGTTACATAGCTAGTTGTGTGTGGACATCCAAACATCACATGCACAAGTGCTTGTTGAACATCTTATTTCAAAACCACAGTTATTAATATGGTTTTATGGGGATTCAATTTTGTGGGTATTCACTTTCATTCAGCCACAACAGACTTGAGGTGGGGTAGTGCTGTTGGCTTGTAGTCAGTTCATGATGGGGTTGAGGTCAGAGCTCTGTGCAGGTCTGTCATGTTCCTCCACAACAAACCTGACATGACATTTTTGTAAGGATCTCACTTTGTACACATGGCCACTGCCATATTTAAACACTTCAACATAACAGCACTTATAGTTGACTGGAGAAGCTTTAGCATGCAGAATTTTGACAAATTGACTTTTTGGAACAGTGGCATCCTATGACAGTCTACTGCCAGTATGACCAGAATAAAGAGAAGGCTTATTTATATATTTATTTTTTATTACTAAAGACTCTCATGTAAACATTTATAGTAATTGAAGATGCAAAACATGGCAAGTGCAGCACTTGTACCACTTGACCTCTGCATACACTCTTATAGCTGTATAGTTTTTTCCCTTACTTAGCCATGCTCTCTTGTCTCATCTTAGATGGGGCTGCCATATATCATGCTGTTGACATATCTCTATTAAAAGCTAAAGATTGCACTTAAACCTATTTAGCCAGACACTCTATCTATTGAGTGTAAAATAAAAATCCTCTTTTGATGAAAACTGGCTTAAAGGGAATAATGAACTGGAAGCTGTTCTTACAGAAGGTGAGGCACCAGCAGTTTCTCTCTAAGCCTCCCCACAGCCACCATCTCTTCATGTGGGTAAAGCAAGCCCTGAGGTGACATGGAAGAGAAAGGAGTAATGTGCTCCTTTGGCGAGCAGCTGGAGCTGAGCACATTTCAGATCGGAAAAGAACACTTGGCGAGGAGAATTTCACTCAGGAACAGCACGTCAGGACAGGAGCGTTTAAAGGCTCTTCTTTGCCTGGCATCCCAAGTGCATAAGCTCTAAGGAGTGATTCTATAGACATGCCTGGATCAGAGCCAGTTCCTTAAACTTACACACGCATATTCTTCCACATGGAGCACACGGTGTGGCCAGTGCAAAAGGGGGCTCTCTGTGCAATAACAGTGATTGCCTCTGACGTTGACAGACATTGACTCCCATCAAAATGAATTGACAACAAAGACACAAAGCAAAAGAGCTGCAGGCACTTTCGTGCTGCCCTCAGGAACACCACCATCAGGCACATTTCTTTGCTATGCATGACTGGTGGGGACGGGTGTTCTAGGCTCACCCAGAGCTGCAGGTTGGATGGAGCTGAGGCTGGGACAGATGAGAGGAAATATGCAAATGTGTCCCACGGTGAGGGAAATTCCAGCTCCGTCTGACAATAATCTTCAAGCTTGCCATGCAAACAAATCACGGACGCCTCCCTGCTGCCTGTCTCGCCATTTTAACTTGGCCCCCAGCTCCAGCCATGCACACTGCATGCTGATGTCATTGCCTTTGTTTATTACTGGTGTAACAATGCATAAATGTCAGAATCCGATATGTATTATAATTTTCACGCTACAGTACAGCTTTGATATGTAAATAAGTGCCATTTATTTAGCTTTTTTGGTCAAATTCCAGCTTTTAAAATAAGATTTCAGAGACTGGTGAAAGTTTTTCTTTTTTATAAAAAAAAACCTGAAATATAAAAAAATTATTTTTGGTGGCCTCTTTTACATGTTTAAACTGAACAAATTGAAACAATTTCAGTTTGCATCAGTAAAGTAATTAGTTATATCATTAGGTATTATTATACCATATGTAACATTACAACATTATTTTGTGTTTTCACAAAGATTTTTAAGTGAACTAAAGTGGGGGAAAACCTTTAGGATTTTAGAGAAGGCCAAATGATTTCTGGTAACTATAAAATGTGTCTGTAATTTTAAGCTAATTTATATTTAATAAACATAAGTTTTGTAATAATGCTAATCTTTCAAATGTACATTTTGGTTGGACATAAACTACAAAGCTCTTGAACTGCCTAATGGAAAGCTGTCCAATCAGGACACTACTTGTTAAATAGCTTGATACATCCACGCAGGCTTTCCCACTGGTTAGGCCTTCAGGACCAAAAATTAAAGCATAACACATTAGATTACCTACCTGATAGGGCTGGCTTAAACAGCAATCTACAGACTTTGAATATGCATTTGAATTTCTGAGGAAGTGCCCATATAAGTCTTGTAACTGATCTTCACAAAATAATATTTAATTTTTTATAAATATACATACAGGCAAAGACCAGGCATTTAGCAATAATATACAGTGGGTACAAAAATTATTTAGAGCCCCTTCAATTTTTCACTCTTATTCATATTGCAGCCATTTGCTAAAATTATTTAAATAAATTTTTTCCCCTCATTAATGTACACACAGCACCCCATATTG
>JBBPDA010000001.1:48829445-48849117 GCA_037974385.1 Arnoldichthys spilopterus
GTCCAATCAGTATAATCAAACACAGCTGGACTCAAATGAAGGTGATCTCGAGGATGATCAGAAGAAATGGAAGCACCTGAGTTAAATATGAGTGTCACAGCAAAGGGTCTGAAAGGGTATGTGATATTTCAGTTTTTCTTTTTTAATAAATCAAAATTCTTTTTTTCTTTAATCTAAATGATTTAAGCAAATGGCTGCAATATGACAAAGAGTGAAAAATTGAAGGGGGTCTGAATACTTTCCGTGCCCACTGTAGATAAAGTTGTCTGGTTACAATAACAGCAGATGTGTGTGGTGTGCGGTATAAATCTCTTCTCTCTTTCAGAAGAGATCTATGCCTACGGTGAAGCATGGGGGTAGAAATGTAAGGGTTTGGGGTTGCTTGGCTGCCTCAGTGACTAGAGAGTTTGCAGTTATTGATTCACCTATGAATTATGCATCATACTAATGAATGCTTCAAGATAACCTTAGGCTCACTGTCCAGAAGTTAGGCTGAACCTAAGGCCAACCTTTTAACAGGATAATGATCCTATTGAAGGTTTTGGAACTGCCTAGTAAAAGCCCTTATTCGAATCCCATTAAATTGTCTTGTGGGGGTTTGAAAGGGGCAGTACATGCAAGAAAGCCCCTTAAACATAAGGACATTTGCATGAAAGATTGGTCAAAAATTACAGTAAGCCAATGTCAGAGTCTTGTGGAGAATTATGCAAAGTTGTTATTCCTGCTAAAGATGGTAACAGTTTCTGAGGATAAGGTTGTACATATTCCATAGACAAATACTGCATCTGTCGATATTTTTGTTAAATGAACTGAAAAAGCTTTTCTGTGTTGTTTTGTTCAAGTATAACACATTTTCTTAAGGCATTGTATTAAAGAAATATTTCCATGCTCAAATATGTTGAAAAAGAATCACATGACTATGTATCATGACACCCCTTTCAGTTTATGGTTGCTGATTGGCACCTATCGTACATCATTCACTGTTGGCCCATTGTCCCCCAAGATGTAATTTTTGGTTTGTTGCTCATGGCACACAGCACCCAGTAAAAAAATCAGTTCAGAAGCTCAGCTGGTTTACATAAAGTCTTTGTCAAAAGCGCAATTGACAGCAAATAACACGCTTTTGTCAAGATCCACCATGCCATTCTTCATGACACATCCGTATATACACATACACACACTCGTCTCCCCATCCAAATCATCTGCTTGGTCTCTCCTCTTTAGACAGAGCTTTTAGATTTGTCTCGGAGGGATCGGACGCCCATCCATTGCCAGCTTGATATTAGGAGCTCAACCAAGCCTGCAGGCAGACAACCAGCGAGATTCCCTACTGCTTCAAAGCTGTTTGATATCCCTGGCATGTGCCTGTGCTTTCACAGCACATAGAACACATACAGAAAAATCTTCTACTGCCTCTTACACTTGACTGATGCATATAGAAGATGTCTTAAATTTTAAAGGGCCTATATCCTGTTTGTGTGTGGGGGCACTTCACTGAATAACTTAAATGTATTTTTAAGTGACAGATTTAGAATTTGATGCCTGTAACACACACAAAACAAGTTGGAACAGAAGCATGTCACCTTTCCTTTTAATTACAATTTGTTTAGAAACTGATAATACATGTTGTTGCAGTTTTGCAAGTGGAATTTCTCCTATTGTTGCTTGATATAAGACTTCGGGCCCTCAGCAGTCTGGTGTCCTAACCTCCTCTTCATGGTGTACCATACATTTTCAATAGGAGACTAATCTGGACTGCTGGCAGGCCAGTCAATGAAGCCACTGTTGTATCATGTACAAAAAGAGGCCTCGCATTGTCTTGCTGAAATAACTAGTATACACTGCCTGTACAATTAACAGGCAAATGATATTTCTAAGTATCAATTTGTATTGTTGAACAAATACAGTGCTCTCAGTCAATCCAAAATGTTACTAAACCTCAATTCTGAACAAATAAACAAATAAAAAATTAACTATGGGTTTCTCAGGGGACTATATAAGTATTTACAATTATTAGCCAGCTATTAGTGTTCAGAATTATTAGGCAACTAAATTATACAAACAAAATTTGAACTTACATGCAGCAATCACAGCCTCCCAAATAAAGAGGTTTATTGTCTTTCCTCACTATAAATCCCAAGATAGAAAGGGGCCACAAGTTCGCAATAGAATTTAGGTCAAGTTAGGAAGGGGGCCAGGTCATTATTCAGTCTTCTTTAAGGCTTTTGCTGGCTTGCCAATCGGTGCAGTACTTGGATGCATATGATGGATTATTGTCCTGCATGAACATCATGGCCTTTTAGAATACTGCACACTTCTTCCACTGCTGCTGCTATACCATTGCTTGAAGAAAGTATGTTCCAGAAACTGGCAGTAGGTTTAAGAGTTTATTTTCAGTTCATCTTTAACCCAAAATGGTCCAACTAGCTAATCCTAAGGTATAGCAGCCCATAGCAGTACCCCTCCTGAACCTTACTGAGGATGCTTAGTGATCCAATCATGGGCCCTTTCCTCTGGTCCATCAAGTGTTACTCTCATTTCATCTACCTAAACATTTTAAAAATCTGTCTTCAGGTATTCCTTGGCCCAACTTTGAAGTGTCAGCAGTGGTGATGTTTCAGCTTTCTTTTCCTTGTTTATGTCTCTGAGCAACTGACACCTTGTAGGCCTACTTCTAGACATTCCAGGCAGGTTGCAGTTCTGGAATATGGTGGCACTAGAAGATAATAGGTTGCTGGTAGCTTCACCTTTTATTATTCTCAAGTGATTTGCAATTAATTCGTGCCTTTTCTTCTCCACATGTTTTTGCATCACTGTTGACTATTTCCAAGAAAACATTTGACTGTTCAGTGGTCAGGTCTTCAGTAGTATAGCCAAGAATGTTTGTCTGAATGACATTTTACAATTTTGACTTTTCAATGTCAGTTAAATCTTATTTTGGCCAAATAATTTTGTGCTTCTTAATATAAGGTTTTTATGGTGTAGATTTGGAAAATGTACATAGAAACAACAATAAGGTCAGAATTCTCAATTGACTAGTAATGATACATGCAGTGCACAGTTAATGAGTGTATCTTACATTTTGATTGAAACAAAGCACTTGAAAAGAATGGCGTCGTGAATTTGTGCAGTTTATGAGTCCTGCAGAGAAGCAGAACACCAAGGACACAGGGTTCTTTAGACTGAATTGGATGAATACGCAAACCATAGCCTAGTTCACCTTGGCTTTTGTGTTGGTGGCTTCCTGTGATAGCGTCAGCTGTTCAGCATGGTAATTGTCCTGCGGCCCTGCTGTACATTTTTACCTAGTGCACCCTCCATTTCACACACGTGCACAGACACACACATGCGCACACAACAACACATGTACACACACACACACACACACATATACACATTAGATTAAAGACTTTGATCTGTTGCGTGTTGTAGTTTTTTCCACAGATGAAGGCATACCTTTAAGTCAAGGGTGTAAGCAAGGAGTTTATCAGTGGATCTATGCCAGGTGGACCGACAAGAAGAGAATGGGAAATGCACACCTCACTGTGATTTGTGCAGATGTTAAAAAGAGTTAGAGGTCCTGTACACTCTTAAAAACTAAAGGTTCATTGCCTGAATGTAAAGTTCAAAGAGAAATCTTTAATTGCTACAGAATCTTTACATTATGTGGAGCTTGTTTAACAAAGAATTCATTAGGAAACTAAAAGTGGTTCTTTTATGGCATCACAGCAAAAAAATAAAGTATAAAATAAAGAGTAAAAAAAGAGTACTTTTAAGAGTATTAAAGTACAATTATGCATCAGCCACCACAAACTCACCACAGGGGTAGTATATGTTGCCAGCTCACATGTGTCAAACATCTGTTAGGTTAGGACAATAATCCAATGGGATTTTTTTCACACATTGCATAATGCATATCTGATCTTTTCCTTAAATCTTTTCACATCTGTCCACACGTCTAACCACTCCATGAGCTTATGTAATGAAAAGAAAAAAAAAACAGAACAGTCAAATCTAATCAGATCTTTTCAGTTTCCATTTGGACAGTATTTACACTGATAGTCATCTCATTACATGATTGCATGCCAACAGCATATCTGAAGGTACAACTTCCATCAGCTAAAGATGAGCTAATCTGATCTGAGTCTTTTGCTACACTGTCTAAATAAAGCATAAGAGGGTTGATGTGGAATCACACCCTGACACCTACTCCTACTCTGACACAGGCCTACAAGCCCTGATTGCCAACTAGAGTACACTGCTAAGTTAGGTTTGTGTAGTAGGACAGAGATCAGGAGAAAGCAATTGACAAGTGGCAGGTGCAGAGGAATGTATATATTAAATATTGAAATATTTATATATTTAATTTATTTAGGTGTATGTTTTGTTATTATAGAATGGGTCTAAAAATATATTTTGTAGGTTGTTTCCTGTAGATTGAAACATTCAGAGAGATGTGAATCCCACATAGTCATTTCTGCATTTCAATCTATTAACTTTATCAATTCCATCTATCCATCCATTTTCTAAACCGCTTCTTTCATTTAGGGTTGCAGGAAAGCTGAAGCCGATCCCAGCCTACTACGGGCCCAAGGCTCTATCAATTCAAAATAATGTATTTATTTTTCAGTTATGTCCTAACACTCAAAAAATAACAGTAATAGAAGAAGTTGTTTGAGTTTTTTTACAAAAAAAATGCTTTAGATCACTGAAGGCAGCCTTGACTTAAAGGTTAAAGAATAGGCCATGCCACCATAGGGCTGTGCACCTAACACCTAAAACTGCCCCTGGATTTGGATAGGTTAAATGCAGATGACAAATTCACTACTCACTGCTCACAGTGTATCTTCACAGCCTCACCTTCACTTTTAAGTAAAAGCTTTAAGTTATTTCTTTATTTGGGAAATTAGAGTACTAGGGTACTACTCTAGTAGAGAGAAATAATTGAAAACCAGGAACAGTGCTGTTTGAGTTTTAAAAGCATAAATCAATTTTTTCAACAT
This sequence comes from Arnoldichthys spilopterus, assembly GCA_037974385.1. Lineage (NCBI taxonomy): Eukaryota > Metazoa > Chordata > Actinopteri > Characiformes > Lepidarchidae > Arnoldichthys > Arnoldichthys spilopterus. The sequence continues at coordinate 48,834,449 of JBBPDA010000001.1, forward strand.
TACAAAAATCCAGGTGTAGACCCCCACCAAGCAATCTGAAGATGTCAGTGGTAGGAAAAACTTCCTAGCAATGTAAGAGGAAACTGAAGATTAGGCAGAGGAAGAGAATTAGTGACCTAAAAACCTAAAAAATATCAAATGTGTCAGTTGACCAGTAGTGTACAAGCTATTCATATATATTTACATTTTTTGTCAACATTCTACCTAGTGTAGGGTCTATGAGTGGTTCAGCTGTCTAAGCATTGGCCCTATCATTGGGAGAATGTCAGTTCGATTTCTGGTGGTGCCACAGCCATCCCTGTCATGGAATTCAAGAGCACACAGCTGGCTTTACTCTCTCTGAGAGGGTAGGATGGCCCTTCTTCTCTCCCCATCACTCAGCACATTGCAGGTGATACTTTGTGGCTGTGGAAGTATGAGCTATTGGGTAGAACTGTAGATGACTAAATTGGGCAGAAACCGATATATGTATTTTTTATTTATTTATTTTTATTTTATTTTTTATGTAGAGAAACCAGAGGCTTAAAAAGTGGTGTGCAAAACATTTTCGCCACTAAGAGGTAGCATGCAAAATCAGGTTTTCAATTATCATTATATTAAATTGTTAAATTTGCAGGTTTCCGTTAATTCCTGTGTAAACATGACAGTGTCTTGGGTGTGCTAAATGAGCTCTAAATGAAGCTCTAAATGCGCACTTTCCATCTCTCTCTGTCTGATCAGCTCTCCTGACACGGTTGCAGGGTCTGGGAGAGGACAGCGATTACGTAGGCTGAGTCAGAGCAGGTGGGACAAAGGTGCATGTCAGTGAAAGTGTCCAGCTCATTTGCTCTGCTCAACAAAAGTGGCTTTATTGCAAGTGATTGATCTGAGAGAGAAACCTAAGGAGACCTCCCCTGCCTCTGGTGAGGTTTTTATGACATTATTCTGTGCAGACAGGCCTTGCAGTCAAAGCTGAGGTACAAGAGATTATCTTGTAGGTTCTCTCCGCAATCAGCAAGCTCAATTTGGCCACAGGTTGACTGACTTTTGACTGCTTGCTCTGCACTGAAGCACTATAAGGACACTTGGATGTTATAAAAAATTACTAAAGCTCCACAAAGTTTTAGTACAAAATTTGACTAAAGGTCAGTTATTAACACATTTGATTATTAGGTGTGGAAGGAAAGTAAGTGGAATTTTGAGTCTTTTCTTCACAACATACCAGCCACTTTACATAAGGCAAAATTACAATGTCAAAATTAAGAATTATTTCCTCAATGCATGATCCTTCCTTATGCTTTCCTTACCCTTTCAGAAAAGAGAAAAAGAATAAAGACATATTAAGACAGAAGAATGATTAGCAGTGGCATTGATATGTTTGAGTAGACTTATCCATCTAGCTTAATGACTGCCCAGAGATTATTGGCAAGAAATCTCATAACAGTCATTTAATGCGATTACTGAGTCATTTAATGTGATTTCTCAAAAGTACATCACCAACGGTTTAGTGAAAATGAGACATGCAAGATCATTCCATCTGTTTATGGACACTTGGTTTTAAGAGTAAGTAAAGCCTAAGGCCTAAAGATATCTCTAACATGTCATTATCCATTGCAGTGGATAAATAATTTGAAGGAAACCCAGGCTTATTTGTACTGTATTTTTGAATAAACTGCAGAGACCCAATCAAAGCCCTGTGAATTAATCCTGCATGTGGACAGGCAGTTGTGAAACTGGCATGGTTGAGAAACATTCTGCCTGGATTGATGTCAGTAATATATTGCAGTGATTCCCTGAAAAAATCCCACAAGAATGCACTATGAAAACAAATATCCTTCCTCTGCAAAATCATCTCAGTGGTGAAAGGGGTTCAAGCGAGGGCAGCTAAGCCTCCAGTTACCGATATGTGCTGTGGAAAATAATACTGGGACCATTAACCTGGCTGAAAATACTTCAATCCATCTCAGGTAATGGTGTTTTAATAGGAAACGCTGAGCCTCAACTGCCCCCTCACGATCAAGGGTCTAAATTCAGGGTTTTCTGTAATTGCTGTGGCTGGCAGGTCTACGCTATCTGAGTGACACATGGCACGATAAGCCTGTGGATCCAGCTCTCATACATCATACATGCTCTGTAGGTTTTTTCCTGAAGCAGCCAGCAGCTAAGAATGAAGGTCCATAATCCCATATCTGGAGGATTGCTTACCCACAACTGGTGTGTTACAGGATTTAAAACAAATCCCTGCATAGACTGTTCCTGTTTCTGGCCTGTTGACCAATTTTGGTGGAGGTGATGCTGCCGAGGGCTCTGGTTCAGCTAATACAAATGACATTTCACACATGGATTGTCATTTCTGCTTGGTGAATGCAAATAAGTGCCCCACAGTAAACTTTACTTTTGAATATTTTTCTTATTCTCTGAGGTGCACTGTGCCACACTTGCAGGAATAACTGTGTTAAGTTCATAGTTTCTATAACACAGGGCTAAAAACAACCCAGATACAGACTGGCACTAATCAAGCACCTTCACTTGGCAAAAATTGTAATTGACAAAATACATTATTCTTGCTGTATGGTGTAAATATGTGTGGTAGATGTGGTAAATAAATGAGAATGTGGTAAAGTTGTGACAATGTAACAGGAGAACAAAGGCCTGACTCTACTCAGTGTAAAGCAGCAGTCTGTAATGGTCGACTTGGCAAAGACGTCTCTGCGATCTGGGTCTCAGGTAATAAGGCCGGCACTGGGCTGGGTGGTTTAGCTGTTTTCAAACCTCAGCCAAATAGGCTATTGTGTCCTTTAAGAGCTTTCCTGTTTGCTTCTGTCAGAGAAATCAAAGCTACTCTTTCTCACAGCAAGTTTCAAAGAAAAAGAAAAACCCTGACAGGCCAACAATGTACCTCTGGGTAAAGCAGCATTTCATAACTTGTCATAATGGACTGGAATTGGAAGGACTTGGCATGATCAAAGATTCAAAGCTTTGTACTACAGAGGCCTACCTGGATAAAGTAGAGGGAGGCAAAGATATTGTGGTATATTGCACTTAACTGTCAATTGCTTTGTATGCTTGAAATTTGGAACTGGAGTGGTGGTTGCAAAGTAGCTTGAGTATGAAGATACCCCAGGGATCACCAATAGCATTTTGGCAGTCTATATCAAAACCTTATGAATTTTGCTAATTTTTTATTGTTTACACCAACTGAAAATGCCAGCTGCTAATGTGCATTGGGGAAACATTGTTGAAGGTACCAGAGGTAAGTTTTTAATTGAAGCATTTCACTTGAGATGAGCATCTAGAAGTTAACTATCACGCTCAAACATTATTCAACCTTACAGGAAGAAAAGCACAGCTATCTTGCTATTTTAGGCTACATGTGTTGCATCCAATTAATTTGTTTGTTCCCCCTCTGACATCCGATCCAGCATTTTCTGCAGGTATATATATATATATATATATATAGTACTGATGCTCATCCATACGTCATCTCATTATCTTACAATAGAATAAAAAGTAAAGAATGTTTTTTCTTCCCATCAAGTTTTAAAGATTTCCTTTTGAGGGTGAAGGGCTTAGTACTCTTATTGGATGTTTCACCACCAGAAAAAAATACTCAGAGTACATCAAGGGTGGTAAAACCAAAAATCACAACAATATACACACTGCTATACACTGGCCCTCCATAAATGAAGTTGTGAGCCCAGGCCTGAACTTTTATGCTCATGTGAAAAAATATGTAAAGTCCATGGAAATTGTTACTTTTTTCAACATATCTGAACAAGTCGACATGTCACCCTCTTTAATAGTGTCTACATATAAAGGTAATACACAAACAATACAAAATAACAAGGAAAGTAATTTTTAAATAATTTATTCAATAAAAATATCAACAGATTTAATAAGATGGAGAAAGTAAGTACACCCTTGGCTTTAGAAGCTAATGGCATTTTGCATAATCCTCTTCTAGTCTTGGAAATTTTTGAGCACTCTTCCATGCAAAATTCCTTCAGTTGAGTTCAAGATCTTTGAGGGCTTTCTTGCATGCACCTGTCCTTTTCATTTCTCACACATTTCACTGGGGTTCAAAACAACATTCTTTCTTCCATTCCATTCATTATCCTTTTGAAAGGTCCACCTCTGGTTTGCAACTTTTGGACAGGTGGCCTCAGATTATCTTCAAGCAGTTTTTACAATTTCAAACCATAACATTTCCACCACCATGCTTCATATTTGAAAGGGGTTTTTCTTCTGAAAAGCTGTCTTTGGTCTATGCCATGCAAACAAACTGCTACTCTATATGTTCTTTGGCAAACTGTAGTCTTTTTCTAATGCTCTTTTGAGCATGAGTTACTTGTCCATGCCATGTTTGGAATTCTTGGAGAGTTCTTTTCACATAAAATAGTCTGCTCTCTGGCTGAATTTGATATATAATAAAGGACAAAGTGGCTGTTTGAACTTTACATCACTTGTAAATGATTTTCCTTACAGTGGAATGAGTTACTTCAGATAATTTTGCCAAACTCAAGGGCACCCACAAACTTTTTAATGAAGGCCTTAGAGGCTTCTTTAGATCTAGGAATGATGACACCACACACTTCAATAACAAAGGCAACACCAGACCCTAGGTTTGTATCAGAATGTCAAGTTTATAAGACAGGCCTACCTGCATAAGGTTCTAATAGTAGGCAGTGGTGGCCAGTTCGAGTCCTGACCAGAGCACTACTGAGGTACCCTTGAGCAAGGTACCGTCCCGCTCCCCGGATGCTGTTGATTGCTGCCCACTGCTGCACGTGTGATGGGTTAAATGCAGAGGTCACATTTTGACTACTAAATGCCAGTTTTGTGTCCTTGGTTTGTCAAAAGTTTGCTTATTCAATATGTTGAGAAAATCAGTTTCTATGGGACACACAATTTTTTTTACATGACTAAATATTCATTTGGAATAATTATTTTCAATCAACATGTAAGTAACTAAGAATGAGGATAAATGTGAACACAAACAGAAAAACATTTTATTTAAAATACTTAAAAATTGTCATAGTCTCATTTGATCACCACTTTGCAAGCACATGCATGAAGATGCATGCATATATACCTATCCAACCCAGTACATCTGAGATTCCCTGTATTCACATTATTTCTTGGTCTTGTCACAGTCTCGACAGTTTTTAGTCTTGGTCTTGTCTTGGTCTCGCTGTCTTGGTCTTGCTGTCTCAGATCGACATAGTGGTCGGAAGATTTGGAGTCAACAGTATCCATGACACACAAAGTAACGTTCGATAATGCAACATTAGTGATGTGTCATGCGCAAAAGCATCAGCTCTAAAAGCCGTGAATTTGTTGTGAATCAGAAGAGTCAACTCCCATCGAGTGAGAGCCGGCTCCCTACTTTTTTTACTTTCGCTCCTCAGCTCTCACTCTCGTCTCAGGCTCAGGTTTGCTCCAAACCCTTCATATTGTGACCAATCATGATCGTGACGATATAGGATAATACCATTATGTGAAAACAGAAAACAAAGCATTCATATTTGCCAAGTTAGGCTAAAATATGAGGCTACAGATGATAAGAGCCGGTTGGGAGCCGAAATAACCGGTTCTTTGGGAGCCGTGCCACAAGAGCTGGATCTCTGAAAAGAGCCAAAGTTCCCATCCCTAAGCAACATTATTTTTATTTCGCCTTTCGTGCCCTTCAAACACAGACAAACGCAACGTGTTAGATCCACACAGTGAGCAGTAAGCCTAGTCAGTTACAGAAATGATGTCAGCAAATTCGTCTGTCATAAAGTTTGGGTTCATAGAACACAAAGAGTTTTCGACAAATGCAAAAAAGACCTTGACCGAGACAGCCGGGACTACCTCAACCTTCAGCAGGCACCTGAAGCGTAAAAACCCTGAAAGGTAAGCTAGCCAGTAGCTATCTATCCATCTTTAAACTCTTTTACCTACCTTTCCAACCTCAGATGACCAGATCATGTATTGTTATTTATCATGTGTTCTTCACCCGGTATAAATTATTTAGAGACAGATTTTTTTGCAAGCTTCTCTGCAGACTTAACTTTTCTGGTGAAGAGTGTAACTACATGCTATGTACAAGTAGCTAGCACTATCAGTGGCTTTCAGCTACTTAAACATTTACAGTTTTCTCTAACTTTATATATTTTGGCACTTTCAGTGAGCACTTTAAGGGCTGTTATGGTGTGGTTTGTTATCGACTTTAATGGGCATATTTATGTGGTTGCTGACCCGTAAGGAAGGATGGGCATTTCAAGAGTGTCTCTATAACATTGCTAGGCTAGCACCGGCATTCTCAACGATGAAGCCCAGATCAGAACGGTCTATAGCTCTGGCCCAGATAGCACGGATGGCAAAACTGAACTTAATTCTAGAATCTAACTTAAGAATCTTTGACTATGTCAACCAACTGAGAGGGTGATACCATGGCCAGTTCAAACCGAAGATTCACGAGGAGACTGCAAAATTCTAAAAACCAGCAACTTGCTGAAACCATGGTTTCTATAACAACGTCCAAATAAACTAATAAGCTGGATTAGTTAGTAAAGAAAGTTCAGTCAAATGGCAATTGTCCAAAAATCGCATTGACTAGAGAAGCACATCCGTTATGACTGAAGTTGAGCAGACACTGCAGTTTCATTAAAAGGAGGTAATAAACATTTCTCTCCTTCTCTATTGGCCAAAACTCTGCCCTGACATCTCTGCTGGACTGATTGAGTGACATTGCGTCATAAAAGCTGTGAGGTGTGTTCTAAAACCTTGAAACTGTGATTTGACATGTTGAATGTTTAGCGATGACTTGAAACTGCTTGCAACGAAATGAAACGTTTAATTCACATGCCGCATCTCCTTTCTAAAACCAGGGTCTTGTCTCGTCGTGAATCTGAGGTATTAATTGGCCTGAACATAATTGCAATTGACACCTTGTTTCAACAAAATGATCATGTTTGATGTGGTCTTCTCCTAGGCAGAGGTGTCTTCTTCTGGGCGTCTTCTCCTATGTTGTCCTACTAATCCAGTCCAGAGTGTAGGGGCTACTACAGCATGTTACTATTAGACACGATTCTATTGTATAAATGATTGTAACTGTGATGCACTCACGTTTTGGTCAAAAAACAAAGAGCGTTTCCCCAGTCTGCACAGTGTTGCCTTGAAAGTCCTCTCTGTCCCTGCCTCTTCTGGCCCAGTTGAAAGAGTTTAGTAGAGGAGGCATTCTAATGAGACCCCACCATGCACGGCTAGGCTATTGTTGCAATCTTTAGTTTTCCTGAAGTGCAATCAACGACTATTTTAAAATGTGAACTGTTTTCTCTTTCTCCCTTCTCTCGGAAAATATGCTCATTCTCTCTCTCTCTCTCTCTCTCTATTTGTAAGCATTTTATCTAACTGTTCTATTGTTCTTGCCCTACTGAACAACAGGCTTGATATCATTGGCAGTGTGTTGTAATCACAAGCCACTGCAGACATCAAGGTGTCAGAATTTTTTAAGATCATGTCCTTATTCTTATTAATACACAATTTTGATGTGCAGTTTGTATTGGTATGTAATATTTGTAATTTGCATTTGATTCATGTGACGTGTGCGCATGTCTTTATATTGTTTGATTACAGTATTTTACTTAAAATGGTTTGACTAAATAAATGTGACCATTGACTTTTAAATAACATCTGCATATCACGTTGTGTTGACTTAAGAGCTCTAATACATTTCAGGGAAGTTGATATCATACAGTGTACAGTGGCTAGTACTACTAATTGGACATGATGCAATTTTAAGTTTATAATTTTGTATCAATAATTTGATGTTAAAATTTAATCTACAAATTAAGTATAATTGAAATCAGTTACATATTTCTCATTCTTTAGACAGTTGGATGTGATAGCTGTTTTGTCAGGTGACTTTGGGACCAGTTAGCACCCGTCATGTCAGTCCTCAACAGCACACAAAAGTTAAGGGAGTCTTTTTTTTCGGTCTCGGTCTTGGTCTCGTCTCGACTTTGTCTTGGTCTTGACTCGTTCTGTCTTGGTCTTAGTCTTGGTCTTGTCTTGGTCTCGATACCCTCTGGTCTTGATAGTGTTTTTGTCTTGGTTTAGACGGTCTTGACTACAAGTCTAGAATTCTCAGAGCTTTGATCAATCTGGACGGCAACTCGCCATTTGTTCAATCAGCAGCCCTTTAGGCCAAACAAGGATGATCTGCAGACACACACCGCCATCTGCTGGTTGCATTGTGAAGTAGTCATGCTCATACACCATTTATTTGGTTTATTCAAAAGATAATTCAGCCCTGTAAATTACACCTATCTCTCTGTTTTTATAGAGGTGTCGCAGAGGGCAGGTGTGTCGCAGTGATTTCTTCAATTGAATCCATTATTCCCAGGCGAGAATATGGCAAAGTGTAAATGTCCGAAGCAATTTCTCTCTCTTCTCACTGAGGCCTCCCATCTAGGTGAGGTGACAAGACAATTACAATGCGGAGATTGATTGAATGAAGACCTTTCATTTTTCTGACAATTACACACATGACACGAAGTGTTATTAAGACATGACCAGGTCTCCAATGTGTTTAACTCCACAGAGACAAGATGGAAAGAAGTAATGGGATGCTCATGTATGGCTGTATCTGCACACCTCTTTGAAGGGTATAGAATTGAATGCCCTGAGTTTCACATAACAATGCAATACATCTTTATCTTTCCCTCACCCAGGATCTTTCTCTTTATTTTTGCCTCAGCAAATTTTTACATCAGTCAATCTTATTGGTAGTCTAATTTTTAGAAGCAAACCATGTGGATGTTATAAAACAAGCTGTCAGAAAGCCATGAGAAATTGAAATGCTCCAAAGATGAATTAATTAATGCAGCTATGGAAATGTTAGCACCAAAGGGGGAAATGGAAGAACACAGAGCAAAACGAGAAGTTTTCAACAAAGAAAGCCAGCTTATAGATAAGCTTTACACATTCATCACACACACAACTTTGGGTTCTTTTCCTCTCTGCTGCCTCTGTGATTTCACATATGGAATTGTTTTGCAGATTAATAGGCTTACACTGGCTTAATGTGTGAAAATGTCAGCCCCCAACTGCAGACTTCAGTGAACAAACAAGCGGCATTTCCATATTTCATCAGACGAAGGTGTTACCTGCTGAAGCGTCAGGCATTATTAGGTTTTATGTCTCTGCCTTTTGAAAAGATAAATGCGATGTGGTATCTCAGCTCTGTTCTCATTTCAAGCTGAATGCTAATGCTCTGGCAAATCTGCAAGGCTCTAGTGGCTATAGTGTTGCAGGGGACACTTTCAGTAGTACAACAGACTCTTAGCCACACACAAAATAACTTGCCAGCATTTCAGGTCTTTATCTCACACCAGACCATAAAAGTAAGTAAGAACAACAATACAGAATACAAAATAAGTGGTTTGTAGCATTATTAAAATTTTACTATTTTAATTTTAATTTTAAAAGACTAAGACAAGCTAAGCTGTCATATCCATAGCAGATGTCAGTCAGGGGTTTACCAGGATCAGAGCTGAGGAACCATTAACATTAAACAAAAAAATAATTCATTTAAGATTTAAATAATAATTTCACTCATGCTAAAAACGTCCAATGGCTAGACTTTTCATTTAAAAATGCTAATGTATATTTGGACACTTTGTAAAATGGAATTAAAAACATGTAACGTTCTGTGGTAATTTATGGATGTAAGTGTGAGCTTACGGCTTCTAAATAAAAAAAGTATTTATTTAAATAAACAAGAAACTAAATCAAAACACTGAGAAATCAAAACTAGAACTATTGTAAATATGAACAAATTTATAATTTGATGACTGTAGCAAACAGACAGGGGCATTTTTTTTTTTTACAACTGTGTTACATACTTCTTTTTAATTACACTTGGGAAGTGAGGATGCTAGTTGTTGCAGTTTTTCAGCTGAATTTTTGCACATTCTTGCTTGGTACAAGACTTTAGCTGCTCAACAGTCTGTTGTTTGACTCCAACAGTCTGCTGTCTGACTGCAGTGATAATAGTTACAATAATAGTGTCAATAATAATAGATAACAATAAAGTAGTGGAAAATACTATTAAAAGATTAAGAATGCACTAATATGGGAAAACGTTTTCATTTTCATGTACATATTTGCCAAGCCCTATTTTTTTCCAGAAAATATCTGCCAATGCCACTGTGATTCTGATCCCTTTGTGCATCCCTAGCCATGACTCATCTTTGCTTGCAACGACTGAGCCTTTGATAGATGTTGGTCCTTTTATATCCAGTCACGATAACCTCACCTGTTACAAGTTCACCCACTTACTGTGAAATGTTTTATAACAAGGTAACTTATATATTCTATAAGCCTTTTCGCTCATTTTTTGTTTCTGTGTGTAGTCATTCATTTCAAAATACAAACAAAGCAGCCAAAACATTTACAATTTGCATATTTTTGTTTTTATTGAATTTTACAAAAATGACCTAACTTTTCCAGGTTTGTACATAATGACTCATTCACACATGCAAATGTATTATTTTTAGAAAACTTCCAACACAAAAAAATATTTGTCTCCATCTGGTGGCCGGAGCCGGTAACCCCAGCATCAGCCTCCAGTTCAAGTGATCCACAGGTGCTGCAGATCAGAGAGTTGATTGCTGGAGTTACTTAGTCTCCAGGCAACTAGACAGAGATGCAAAGTCAACTCTGGCAGTGACTGAGCGGCGCATCTCTTGAAGTCTTTTTTATTTTGAGTCTTGTCTTGATCTAGACCTTGACTTTGCTCCTGATTGAACTGGACTGTATCTTTGACTATGCCTTTGAACTGCCCTCCTGCTTTGTCTGCCTGCCTGTTTGAATAAACAGTGTTTTTGCCCCTCGCATCTGTGTCCAAAGCCCTTAGTTTGTGACAATATGTAAGTATTTATATAATATCATGATATCTATTGTTTTTAAAAATAGTAACAAGCAGAATTTTACATCCCTAGCTAGCAGATGTAAGCCATCATGTTAAAAGTTTCATTAATCTGAAAAGATTGTACTGTTCACCTCTGCGACCTTATTCCAGTGACCTATGAATAACTCCACATAAAGTGACTGCAGTGAATATTTTCAACAGAAACTAAATTTTACCTTTGAAGGCATATTTAAAAATATTCAAAATATTTAAATGTCATTAACCCCTTAAAACACACAGGATGCACTGGCAGGTCTAAGTTCCCATTACTAAATCCTATAATTTAAGAATAACTGTCAGTTTGTATTTTCTTTCCATTATGTACTGAATTGCTTTAGGACAGATTCTTCAAACCTATCTGCATGGGGCCAGCATGGCTGCAGGTTTCTGACTACAAATAGTCCCACCTGGTGCCATTTGGTCTCAGTTTACAAACATTGTGTGCTCCTGCTTTGTTGAAACCTGAAATAAGCTTGAGATAATAATGAGTTAATCTTTGCATCAACCACACCAGTAGCATCTAGTGTTATGAGGAGTTGTGTTGGCCTACATCATATGACTCCTGATGATCAGGTTCAAATGCTAATGTGAAAATAAAAAAAGAATCTAGAAGAAAGCTTTAAAATTAAATTCCCTGGAAATGCCTTAATTCATTATATTACTGTATGTGTGTAATGATAAAAATGTCAAGTCTTACCATAACTTAAGAAGGAGAAACCTAAATTCTAACAGTTAAGAGAAGTATTTTACAAAATGTCAGATGAACTGGTTACAATTACCCTGCAATATGTCCTTACGTTAAAATTAACATACAGAAACTAGCATATTAAATAGATATTAGTATGATATTGGTATGGTTTGTGCCAAACTTTACACTTATCTGAATGCTTTCCTTCACCTGCTGTAGTGTTAATAACAATAATAATAATATCAGAAAAACTCTTTGTTGGGCTGGTTAAGCATTGCACTCATCATTTGGCTTTTCGCTGGATGAATGTGCAGTCCATTGGATAGCTGTATGAAACATGTGTGGAGTTAAAATGTGTGTGGGACAAAAGAAATGTTCAAAAACCTCATAAATCTTATTAAGTATTCCATAAAGAAGTTCTTTGATTTTGTCAAACAATGACCTGCTTCTCTCAGCTTCCCATCTTGCCTCTCTCTCGTGCTTCGCCTTCAGAACCTGGATTGCCTTTTCCAACTCATTCCCTTTTTTGTGTCTCCTCAGCATGTCTATCTCTAGCTGTCTCTGTGCTTCATTCTCTTTTAAGATGAGCAGTTTCTCTTTTTCTATTGCTCTCTCGGTCTCCTTCAGCATCTCTGAGGTGTAGTGTTCTCCACCATTTCCAGTAACCATCTTATCAATCTGGTGCAGAAGCTGGATGACCTGCTCGGGATCCTGATCTTCATTATTGATTACATGGTATCGCCCACTGTATTTCTTGATGAAAACCAAAAGCTCCGGGCTCTCACGTACAAACTGATGTATGTTTTTCCCCTTCAGTTGATCACCGTGTGTGAACAGTACCATAGTGCACCTAGAGGACTCCTCCCCAAAAATATGCTCAAACAGCTTCACTGTATTTTTCTCCTCCTCTGTAAACCTACCTAACTTGATCACTACTAAAAAAACATGTGGACCAGGAGCGCTCAATGGAATGCACAGCCTTATCCTACTGATCACCTCATCTGAACTTAATTTAATGTCAAACACACCAGGAGAGTCAATCACTGTGACTTTTCTTCCATTCACATTTCCATGGACTTTTTCACACTGTGTGGTAACAGAAGAGGAGGAGAACTCGGATTTAAATGACTTTTTTCCAAGGATGGTGTTTCCTGTAGCACTCTTTCCCGCACCAGTCCTTCCAATAAGCAGGATTCGAAGCTCATCACTGAATTCTTGCCCTGTTGTATAATTAAATTAGTTAAATTTCTTAGTACTTTTAAAACTATATAGCATATTATTCATACAGTACAGTGCTAAAGTTTTAGGGAGCCATACAAAATTAACAAAGACATGGTTTGTGATCTCTTGCTGCCCTCCAGCCTTCATCAGCAGCACCAGATATAATTTAGTGAAGGCTAAGATTGTTGCATGGTAATTAACACTGGGCTTTCCAAAGCAGAGAGATGACAAAGTTAATGCACCTACACAGAAAATCACAATGTTTGATTTATTTGTATTTGTTGTCATTTTGGCTTTGTTTTTTTCCCCCAGAAAATAAGCTAACTATAAAGAGATAAAATAAACATAATTTTCTCAGATGACCAAAGACTTTTGCACAGTACTGCATGTATATGGCATGTATTATATGTTAAAGTTGTGTGCATGTGCACAAACACACATGTATATATGTACACACATACTATTGTCATGAGGGCTGCTCTGTTGCTTGGAACCCTGTGAAGAAAATAACAGAAAATATTCATACTATATATTAAACTATTAATGCCAAAATTTCAATTTCCTTTAGCCCATCTGTACTCTGAGCCTGCAGGAAAACAATTATGAATAAAAAATTTAATGATCCAACCTTATTGAATATAATTTTTTTATTACAATAATTACATTACAATTGCCTCAAAAACTCCAAATATAAAAAATGTTATAGAAAAAATATAGATAAAGAATTATATATACATAGGTTATATATAGGTTCATTGGCAACAGGGTAGTAATATAATTGGGTATAAAAACTGTTGCCTTCTGTGGGCCCAAGCTCATTTTAGATGAACTGATGTGGAGTGGAAAACTGTCCTGTGGTCAGACAAATTAAAATGTGAAATTCTTTTTCAAAATAATGTATGCATTGCATTGCATCAATTGGGCTAAAGAACTACCAACCAGCTTGTTGTTAGCACACAATCCAAAAGCCAGCTTTACTGATGGGATGAATATGCATTAATGCACTTGGCATTAACACCTTGCACATCCGGGAAGGGGCCATTAATGCTAAATAAAATATACAGGTTTTGGAGCAACCTGTGCTGCCATCAAGACATCTTTGCTTATTTCAGCAAGATGATGCCAAGCAACATTCTGCAAATTTAAACAGAATGACTCTGCAGTAGAAGAATAGAAGAAGCAAGATGCTAAAACACAACCCTGGAGGAGACCCCAGGCATGGGGGCAAACTAGTAATTGATTCATTTGTTCCAGGTGACCAATTAGGAGCATATCATTATTATCTGAAAAAAATCAATCTCCAAAATAATAACTTGAACCTGAAGAACATCCTAAACTTTGATTTCTTTTACTAAGACATTTTTACCATTTTGGATAATTTCTATTGGTTTATTTGTCATGACATTTTCACTCAATGAACATGGCAACTTACCTTTTCAAATGAAATAAAAATAATGAATAAAAAATAAAGATGTAAACTGTGTTTTACATTTTACAAGTCAGCGTAACATTCTGTAAACTTTCTACAAACAATAAAACATTCAAAAAGAGTTTGACATTCTATGACTTGCCAAAAATGGAGTATGAAGTAATAATTGCTAACTAAATTATGTGTGTGATGTGTATTATTTCAGATCAGAGTTAAACATCAGCTTCTACTTGTTAAGAGCAGAAACCCCCCTCTCTCTCTCACACACACACTATCTCTCTCTCACACACACACACACACACACACACTCTCTCTCTCTCTCTCACACACACACACACACACACACACTCTCTCTCTCTCTCTCACACACACACACACTCTCTCTCTCTCTCTCA
>JBBPDA010000001.1:48849217-48859587 GCA_037974385.1 Arnoldichthys spilopterus
TCTCACACACACACACACTCACACACTCACTCTCTCTCTCTCTCTCTCTCTTACACACACACACACACACACACTCACTCTCTCTCTCTCTCTCTCTTTCCTCACAGGGTCCAGTTATTAGCCCCCATTAGAGCTGTAATCGGGCCTTTAAATTTAGGCCTGACAAGGCCCGAACCTGACAGAATTCGGCCCGAACCGGACAGGTACATTTTGATTGACAGGTCTTTAAAAGCCCGAGCCCGTTTACAGCACGACATTATTCAAATATGCGCAAGCACACAGCTCTTCTGCCTTTTGTCAAGAATGAGTCATTGATACATTTTTTTAACATAATGTATTCATGACTAGCGCAGGCTACAGGCCACTTGAAAGTTGGAACAAAGAAATAAAATAAGTCGCGCTAAACAGGCCTCGGCACACGCAGCCTATACACAGGTCCACGCGCCAAAAACAATTAGTCTTTCTTACCATATTAAATTAAGATAAATTCTGCATTAAGAAGGGTATTCGGCAATAACGAGGTTAAGATAAAGGCTCCGCGGGATCTGCTTCGCCACTTCTCTCCACAATCCGGCCTCAGCGCGACGGTGAACAGAAAAAAATAATGCCTCATTTGCCTCCACACTCTGTCTACATTCCGCATTTACGACTCCATTAATATTTAGTTATAATTTGATCAGGCTTCATGTTTTTGTGGAGGAAAACTATTGAATCCACTGTGGATGACTCCAGCGCGGTCCTGCGCTGACGGTGCGTCTAGCAGCACTGAACACCCATCTCACTGCTGCTGCCACAGTACTGACGCACAGACACACAGTACTGACCTGGCTAATTTAATCTGGTAGTTTTGGGGAGGATGGTTTGTTTATCTTCCACCAGCCAAAAACATCTATTTCATTTTCCACGAGAGCCGTTTCAATGTAGCGAGTGACCTCGTCATCTTCCCAGTCAGCTCGCTGTACATTTCCCCATTCCGCAAAATTCGCTTTTTAGCACTCTTCTCGCGCTGATCGAAACGCATCACCTGACAGCTCATTTACCGCACGAGCACGACCCGACCCGACCCGAGCCCGTGAAAAATCATAGAAATTAACCCGTCGGGTTCGGGCAAAGATCTTCAGCTCTAGCCCCCAGCACCACACATTTCACTAATGTGTTATTAGTCACTTTAAGCTACTAGAAAGCCGTTTATGTGTAATTACCCGGTCTCTTTCGGGAAAATAGAACATATTTTCTAGTTTTAGACTGTAGAAAATCGACTACGGGCCTTCGCATTGCTGCATGATGTTCGGCATGTGTTTTAATGACACGTACCTGGAGCAGAGTAGCTGCCACGATGACCCAACAGGCCAGCGCTTTGGGTAAAGGAACCCAGGACCTGCGCTGCGTCGACTTCGCTTCCTTAGCCTGGAAAACTGCTCAAGAATCACATATATTTAATGAATGTAGATTTCACGTATTTATGCGCTTTTCTGCCTACGATGACAGTACTGCTGCGTGAAATATTTATTTTACCATTTAAAGGCTTTGTTATAGACTTACCTGCCATTGTGTTAGTGGGTGTGATGCTTCTCGTGGGTGCAGTTTCATTTTCCCTGATGGAATTTAGTTTCTTTTTCTTGTTCAGCAGCGTTCAAGCTGTGCGTCTTCCGGAACCATTGTCAGAGGGTTTTTGTACCGTCAGGGCAGACTATCCTCGTGGCTCTGGTTGCACGGTCGCTCAGTGCAGCAGAAGCAGAGCTGAAGGGAGGGAGGAAAAAGCATGGCTTTAAACCTCACCATCAACACCAACAACCCGCCGCTAGGTAAAGCACCATATACTCTTTTTCATGTGCTATGTAGCCACGTTAATGAAATGCGCCATTTTGTGAAATTAGTGAACTTTGCTGTTAATTTGTGCTGAGTGACAGGCGGCGCATGTAGCTTAAGCTAAAATATTATGCTAATGCCGTCGTGGCATGGCCGGCTTGCTAGCTAGCTACAATATGACTAAAAATATCTCTTTCCAGCTTCTCCAGGCACTAGAAACTGGAGACTGATCAACGAGTGATTTATATCTCGATGCAGTAATACGTACCGTACAAATAGTAAGCTAAATTGTTTATAAACCAGCTTCTCATTCATCAGTAACCTTGGCATTAAACTCTATTCACAGCTTGCTTTGCCATTATAAACACAACGAGAACTGTGAAGTGACGCTTCAAGCCATTTTTACAGACTTTATTTCACTTCGCTAGCTGCAGAGGTAACGGGTTCTAAATATAGTGTGTCGTCTCTGTTTGGTGAGTGATCCAGACTGCAACCTTCTATGGTGCCACCCTTTGTCAAGAACCGGTATTACCGGCTGATGCAAGCGAGCTGAAAGAAGAGTCATGGATGCAGTTAAACGTTCTTATAATGTGAACACAGTCTTGTGATCAAGAAAAACACTTTTGCACATTGTCTAGAATAAATTATGTGGACGGTTTTTTAGATGGCTGTTTAACCCCTACTTTATTGGAGGAAGCACGTGGCATTCTGGAACTGATGAGCTGGCTGGCTGAAAATGAGCCAGTCCTACTCCAGGCTGCTCACGTTATCTGGCTAGGAGTACCAGCAGTTGCTGTATGCTTTGCTTTTTTGTTATGTAGGTAGATGTTTGCATGTGAGACTTCTTTGCTTTTGATGTGACCATACTATAAAGCACAGTAAAATGGGCCTTTACAGTCCCTATCTGCAAAGTTCTGGTTGTATTTGATGTACAACAGTCTTTCCCCAACCACCTCCCTCAGCTGCAGTGCAGATGCAACTGCTGCTTTGTCATTGTCCGACGTCTTTTATGTCCCACATTCTTCAATTCCACCATCTAAAGAATGTTGACTGTTCTGTGAATGCCCTTCGTTAGTCAGGCTACCAGAATATAATTCATTGTTGGAATGATGCAAAGCCAGTAATACATCTTCGTGCTTCGTTCTGTTGAAGGGTACTTTCTGTTTCAGCTTGTGTGTTTGCATGAATAAGATTCAAATGCTTTTGGGCTGTTTAACAAAGCAGACTAATGAAAGAAAAGGTGTTTCTGCGTTAACCAAATAAATTAAGCATAATATTAACACTAATGAGTAAATGTGCCTTGTAAAAATATTTGAATTTTTAAATATTTTTTTCAGTTTAAACTTTTAAAAAATGTGAACATTTAAGGCAGGATTGTTTTTGGGGGACTTTGAAAGGAAAGAGAGATTTGACTGGCATATGTGACATGGTGGCTGCAAGTAAAATAGACCCTTGTGAAACAGGAGTAGTAATAGGGCAGGGTAATATAACTGTGTTAATAGTTAGATCAAATTATATCACAATATACTTTCCCGTGCATATTTTGGTATTGTAGGTGCTGAAGACGCTGACCAACTTTATTACACATGCTTTAATAAGATATCCTAATCGTATGTAATTTGATGTAGAGGAGCACATTATGTGGAAAGGTGAATAAAAGTCAGTCATGTCCATAGGTGTTGACAGAAGATTTTAAATGGGTCAGCACCAGTTCTTTTTTGTCAGAAAAAAACATAATGTAGCGCATAATGTATTGTATTATTGTGTTTTTGACACATCATCATTTTGACCACCCCAAAGTTGGAATTTGCTATATCTCTATATGTTTCAAAGAAAACTCTTGAAATTTTAACTTTTGACACTTTGTGAACTTGAGGCTGAGCCTTACACAGCTTTAGTAATCAAAGCTTTATTCCCTGTCTGCAGGGGCGCTGTTGACAGCAGAGCATGTGAAGGGCAGTGTCAGTCTCTCTGTGCAAGAAGGCAAAGACACCAAGCTTCATGTTTCTGAGTGAGTATCCTTACATTGAGCGTAAGTGCATGATCTGATGAATATTGCTCTTTGATCACCACGTTCAGTTTTTTAGACTTGAGTAAATAAGCATGTTTAAAGAAGAAGTACTCTACTTTATGCCTTTTTCCCTTTTTTCTCATTTTAGTCAGGTGCAGTTCAGTGACGTTAACTCCATCACACGTTACCTTGCACGTGTTGCTCCCAGTCTGGGTCTGTATGGCTCCAACATGATGGAACAAACTGAGGTCAGTCTTCTTATACAACCCTTAATAAAACACAAAGTCTAAAATATTTAGTAAGGATGAGTGTTTCTTAGCTTTTGTATGTTGCATTCACCCGTCTGTCCCTTTTAGGTGGACCACTGGCTTGAGTTCAGTGCTCGACGTCTCAGTGGGCAGTCAGACTTGGCTCCTGCTTTGAAGGAGTTGGATGTAGCACTGGCCTTACGTACTTTCCTGGTGGGTCATGGCCTCACCCTGGCTGACCTCTGTGTCTGGGCTGCTCTCAAAGGTGAGAGCTCAGTTTGACAAGGAGCTCTTTATGTGACCGTTCAGTTAAAAAATCGTTCCCATACTCCAGATGCCGTTGGTCAGCCAAAAGTTGTTGCTTCATCAGTGTCAGCTTCTTTAGTGTAATACATGCACTACAAGGATAATTTTGCTAACAAGCAATGGAAATGTACAACTTGGCGAATAGTGTTGTGAAATGTCTAACATCCCAAATTCACCTCAAATAGTGTTGGGTTGTTTCACATATGAAATAGACTAGTATATGTAGTTTGCAATACTGTTATATACTGTTCTCTTAAAAAGGACAAAAATAAATCACAGTAGTAGCAGATTATAAAAATGTCAGAAACTATATATAATTAAACAGTTCAAAACTG
The DNA here is from genome assembly GCA_037974385.1 of Arnoldichthys spilopterus. Taxonomy (NCBI): domain Eukaryota; kingdom Metazoa; phylum Chordata; class Actinopteri; order Characiformes; family Lepidarchidae; genus Arnoldichthys; species Arnoldichthys spilopterus. The sequence continues at coordinate 48,853,927 of JBBPDA010000001.1, forward strand.
AATAAGCAAACTATAGCTACCAGGCATCTTTTGTATGACAACAAAAGTTTGTGTTCTCTTTTGCCTACAGGAAGTGGGGAGTGGCAGGCAACCCACGCTAAATCAAGCTCTTTCCCTCATGTGTGTCGCTGGTTCTCTTTCCTGAGCTCTCAGGTGCCCTTCAGAGATGTTGGCAGCAAGTGGGCAAGTAAGCTCACTTCTGGCCAGACTGCTGTAAGTCTTGTTTTATCCATATCAGCCAATTGTTTGTTTGTTTGTTTGTTTGTTTGTTTGTTTGTTTATTTGCTGGTTATAGAATCAAATCCCTGATGTTCCTTTTGCTTTAAACAAAAAAATAAACTTTTGTTATTAAAAATGTAACAATTTACTAAGATTTTGTTTTTAATATATACATATATAATAACTCACAACATTAAATATCAAAGCGTTCTTAGATGTAGTTTTGTAGAGATTAGTATTCCTTTCAGCTTCTCCATTTCTGTGCTTCAGGCTGTGGACAAGGAAAAGAAACAAGATGTCGGCAAGTTTGTGGAACTGCCTGGTGCAGAGATGGGCAAAGTGGTGGTGCGATTTCCCCCTGAGGCCAGTGGGTGAGTAGTTTGGTATTGCAGAAATGTGTTTTGAAAAGTAATACCTGGAAATAGGAAATGTCCAATCTTGTGCCAACGTCTGCAGGTACTTGCACATCGGTCATGCAAAGGCTGCCTTGCTCAACCAGCACTACCAGGTCAACTTCAAGGGCAAGCTGATCATGCGCTTTGACGACACTAACCCTGAGAAGGAGAAGGAGGACTTTGAGAAGGTATGAAGCTTATTGCACTCTTTCCTTCAGACAACACTGTTACTACATAGTTTCTTTCCTCCCAACACCCATACTGTTTGCTTTTTCTGTACCTTTTAAGAACAATTCATCAGCCTTTAAAAGTTATTATAGTCCACGAGGGTAAGATGCTGCTATCCTGTTCCGCAGGTCATCCTGGAGGATGTGGCCATGCTGCAGATTAAGCCGGACCAGTTCACCTACACAAGCGACCATTTCCCCACCATCCAACGGCTGGCTGAGCAGCTCCTGCAGGAGGGCAAGGCTTATATTGATGACACACCCCCTGATGTCATGAAACAGGAGAGGGAGCAGAGGATTGAGTCATCCCACCGCAACAACTGTGAGTGCCTGCTGTTACGAACGAAATTGACTGATCGTGCAATACATTTAACACTCTGGTCTTTTATGCTGAAATGTTGAATTCACATATTAGGCTTACCCTAAGTACTTAAAAATTAGATATTCAGCAAGTTCATCTACAGAAAAGTGCTAAGTTAGTTAATCACTCACACTTTCCTTCTTCCTTTCTTTTTCTTTCTTATTATTTAGCGGTGGAGAAGAACATGAAGATGTGGGAAGAGATGAAGGCAGGCACAGACTATGGACAAACATGCTGTATGAGAGCTAAGATTGACATGAGCTCCAACAATGGCTGTATGCGTGATCCCACATTCTACCGTTGCAAGAACACCCCTCACCCCCGCACTGGCAGCACTTACAGGTAATTGTATATTTGTGCAAACACCTGTCTTTCTGAGAGCAACTCCATGAACAAGCACATGTTCTACCTTGTCTGTCTGTTGTGTGTATTGACCACACTCTCTTCCTGCAGGGTTTACCCCACATATGACTTTGCCTGCCCCATAGTAGACAGCATAGAGGGTGTGACCCATGCTCTTCGCACCACTGAGTACCATGATCGAGACGAGCAGTTCTACTGGGTGATTGAGTCTCTGCGGCTGCGGAAGCCTTACATCTGGGAGTATGCCCGCCTCAATCTCAACAACACCGTGCTTTCCAAGAGGAAGCTCACGTGGTTTGTGGACCAGGGCTATGTGGACGGCTGGTGAGTTATCCAAAAAACATTCTGTAGTATTAAACATATGCACCTTGAAATTGTTTTTTTTTAATGTTTTTGAGACTTCTCATGTGTCGTATAAACCAGAGATTTTGCTCCAAAAAGTAAAAATTGTTTAGATCAGTATTCATCAGTTCATTGCATGTCCCGGTGTGTTCTTGTGCCAGTGCTGTAGATCTGTTCTACCTCATACTCACAGGCTCATATGCACCTATGTTTCATTCTATTGTGCTGTGTGTCGTTTTATTTTGTTGCTGCCAAAACCTATGATGAATTGAGATCTGGATTTTAATCCATTATAATTCAATACATTTTTGTGAAGTTATCTTGTGATAACCTATGTATACCATAATTTTGTTCTGTGTTTTCCTCAGGGATGATCCACGATTCCCCACGGTGAGAGGTGTCTTGCGCCGAGGAATGACTGTTGAGGGACTCAAGCAGTTCATTGCTGCTCAGGTATGTAACCTGTAAGTGCTGCAGGAGATTATTTAGTTCACCTCATGTAGTTCATCCTTAATGAGCTGGACTAGGTACATTGGGGCAAGGACTAGTGTAAACGGAGTTGCAAAGAACAGGATTAAGTTTAATTTATATAAGTTAAAATTATATAAATAAGATTTAATCTTATTTATGTATGTTTTTTATTTTTATTTTCTTCTCATGCAAACACAGGGTGGATCCAGGTCTGTGGTCAACATGGAGTGGGATAAGATCTGGGCATTTAACAAAAAGGTAAAGACCCACAGTCTTCAGGACTAAACTACACTGCACCTGATGTTGAATTTCTCAGACTGCTGTGTGCTGGGCTAGGATCAGGTTTGACAGCTAATGCTGACAACAAAATTGACAAGGGCGTGGGACTCAAATCAACATGCATGCTAGAAGCTTAATACAGGCTAACAGGTACTAGACCGCCCCTCCTGGGCTGACGACTTCTGTCAGTCAGCAAAGATAATGTGCCTTAGCTACTTGCCATTAAAATTCATTCTCATAAATGGCTTAGTCACTTGTTTAATGTTATATTTAGATTTTCAGTTTCTGTACATTATTTGTGTACTATGGGGAGGGGAAGGGGGCATATAAGCTGTCTGTCTGTCATCAAAACTCTCCTCTATCCTGGCCTTCTTCATGCATGGCTGTGCTGCCTATTTTTGTCTTTTTCTTTCACCCTTTGTCACTGTCCCATTGTCCTCAGTCATCTGCTGTTTGATTTGTACATTGAGGTTTGGACCCCCCCCCCCCTCCCTCTCTTTGCTGTAGTGTTTGCAGCTGCTGTTTGAAAGGCTTATTCTCTCACTTGCATTTTCCAGTTAGTATAACCTATATTGACTGTATTTGATTCTAACCCCTTCGAAGTTATTGACCATCATTTAGGCAGTAAGGGACCAGCACACCGCAAATTGTGTTTTGCATAACCGTCATCTCATCACACATAAAGCATGCCTCCAACTCAAACTGCTCTGCTCTCTGGCTTCCAATCCATCCTACACTGTTCACCGTTTGTTGTGGTTGTATTTAGGAATTCATTTCTTGGCTTTTTCAGTACCATCAATGCAGACACATGCTCGCCTTTGCCACCCTTTTTAGTTCAGTTTTTTGCTGCTTATACCAGAGTTTTTGTTTGGAAGGACTGGAAGATCATCAGATATGAAGGTTCTGAATGGGTGATTTTTGGACATTGTGCTGTACCAGTAAACCCCCCACCCCTTTAAACAGCACCTAATACCCACCTGAGGATCCTGACTAAGGGTGTTTTAGTAATAGGCGCTCAGTATGACATATGACATATGCTTCTCTAAACCTTTCCCATTCTGTCTAACCTGACCTGTCTCTGACTTCTTGAGCACTACATGAGTGTTTTACATTAAAGTGCATCTCACTCTTCTGTTTCCAAGCTGCCAGTTAGCTGTAAAAAGGTACTCTCCTTGTCCTCGTTCTCCTATTGTTCGCCCTCCTCGCTCTCTGACTTTCTCTCTCCTTTTCAGTTTTCTTTGTTCCTCGTTTTTCTGAACCATGAACCACCCTCACCCCACCCAGCCTCCCAATTTCTCTGTCACAGAAGCCAAAAACTATACCTAAAAGCCATGTGAATATTATAGATTTTTAACTGTTCTGTGCACTTACTTTGGTCAGTGAGCCATAACAACATTATAGTATAATATTACGGAATTTTAGGAGTGATTATTTTTCCTGTTTCTGACTTTTCAGAGCTTCTTCATATTACAGCACAGTTTTCTGTGATGCGACCTGCTGTTGCTACTTTTTTGGCTTTCCCTGGTGTTTGGCCTATTTGTGTGGTTCCCTCCCTTCATACAGCTTCTGGCAGATTCTGTACACCACAGTATTCCACTTCATAACACTTAATTGTGTTTGGTCATACTCATTCAGTTACTTTGAAACTCGCTCACTGCACACACAGCGGTTCTACCTTATACAGTAGTTTATTTTAACATTAAAACTGTGCTGGTCAAGTTGCTATGTGTGAATATTAATGCTGAGCTGCTGATGTAACCTTGTGAAACCTAGACCACTTCATCTACTGATTTTGTAGATAACGATAAACTTCAAAATAGTTCAGTTTGCCCTATGCTTTATATCTCTCTCTATTCTTCAACCATACCACCCCCTCACTTTTTCTGTTACATTTCAAGTAAGCTTTCTTTTGTGTATTGTTTTTGTCTTGCCATGGGGACATGGACTTTAATCTTTTTCTTTCTTTCTCCCTTTTATTTCCCCTTCCATCATCCTCTCTTTCTTGTTCCTCTCTCACTCTCGCTCTCCTGTAGGTCATTGACCCAATAGCTCCCAGGTTCACTGCTCTGCAAAGCTCACAGATTGTTCCCATCTCCATTCCTGAAGCCAAGGATGAGATGAAGGAAGTTGCCAAACACCCCAAGGTAACTAGAAACAACCCAAGTGTCTTTCTTTAAAAAAAATAAAAATAAAATCATTTGGAAAAATATTTTCTCAATTTTCCATTTACCCCCAGCCAAAACATGGTTGCTGTTTGAATTTTGCTTCTGTAGTTAGACCATACTATAATGTAATGTTGCTAAAAAATACAAATACTAGAAGTCTGTAGTTACCCAAGTCTTTTTGGTAAATCATGCCTATACATTCTCTAAAACTGCATCTATGTATTAATTAAATTCACACAGTTTTGTCAGTTTGATTTTGGATTTACTAGATATAAAGAAAGGAAGAGAATATAAATAGAAGGAAAAAAACTGAGTAATGGGGTCAGCAACTTTAGTGTTCACTATTCAGAGTAAACTTACTCTGAAACTGAGTAAAGGCCACATATGGACCGTGCATATTACATTTATGACCTTGATACAGTCTAAGGGCCTGAGATGTTGCATTTATAGAAAAGATTTGGGTGATTATTGACTTCCAGTGTTAGCAAAGTCAGCCTCATAGCTGCAACTCTAAAATAAGGTATGTATTAACATGGACTGCAGCTGGGGTAAATTAAACATTTTCAGTTTAAGTTTTTGCCAAACTGTTCCTTTAAAAATGTGTAGCTCAAAACTTCAGTGACAAAGTCCTGGTATTGTTGTTTTGGTTTGTTGTATGAGTCGACATTACTACTGTACATAACATAACAGTGTGGGGGTAATTGGGGGGCAGTGGTGGCCTAGTGGTTAGGACCTGAAGGTTGCTGGTTCAAGTCCCGACTCAGGCCCTACTGAGGTACCCTTGAGCAAGGTACCGTCCCACTACACTGCTCCATGTCTTGGAAGTCGCTTTGGATAAA
>JBBPDA010000001.1:48864613-48884866 GCA_037974385.1 Arnoldichthys spilopterus
GAAGGTTGCAGGTTCAAGTCCCGGCCCGGGCACTACTGAGGTACCCTTGAGCAAGGTACCGTCCCACTACACTGCTCACCGGGCCCTGTTGATAGATGCCCGCTGCTCCACGTGTGCTGGGTTAAATGCAGAGGTTGCATTTCGTAGTGGTGCTTGAGTGTGTTCACAATGACAAATAGTCACTTTCACGTAATGCAAATGTCCTGAGGTAGCTTGTTTCGATTGCACAATTTTGCTCTATTGTGCTTCTCTTAAAATGCCACCAGATGCAGTATTGTAAATGGTAATAGGGGGGAAAAAACATTTCTAAAAAGCAAAATTACTATTTTTTTATTTTATGTAATCTTATTATTTAATCTAATCTTAATCTCAAGCAACCATTAACTGACACACATTTCAAAACCATCATGTCTTGGACAACATGTAAAATGGAGTAATTAAAAAAAGCTAAAAGAGACATTACTATTATATGGACATTTATATTATGCATATAATTAATGCTCATAATGTATAAAATATGCAGCTGATATAATATTAAACTGAAAAGCAATAATCTATCACATGTAACTGCATGCTTTCAGGCATTTTGGTTTCATTTCATTCATATTATAATCCAACAATAAGATGTGTATAGTATATGTGTATAGCTGTATATAATAAGTGTTTGAGCAGTCCCTTCATATACTTAGCTTGAATAATGTTCTATCTACAGGTGATCACCAAAGCTGAGATGATTGAGTACTATGACGTTAGCGGCTGTTACGTGCTGAGGCCCTGGGCTTATACTATTTGGGAGAGCATCAAAGACTTCTTTGACAAAGAGATCAAGAAGCTGGGAGTGGAGAACTGCTACTTCCCAATGTTTGTCTCTCAGGCTGCTCTGGAAAAGGAAAAGTCTCATATTGCAGACTTTGCCCCTGAGGTATGGAAGTTCCAAGAAAAAAACCTGAATTGTGGAGAGTAGTCTTTGAGGGCATGTGTCTTTAACTGGTCTTTTTATCTAGGTTGCATGGGTGACCAGATCAGGAAAGACTGAGCTGGCTGAGCCTATTGCTGTACGTCCCACTAGTGAGACAGGTGAGATCCCCTGGAGTGGTCATGTGACTTTATACAGCTTCAAACAGAATACCATAATGCAAACTCTGTTGCGCATCTCATAAATAATTCCTTTTCTTTTGCAGTGATGTACCCTGCCTATGCCAAGTGGGTTCAGTCCCACAGAGATCTGCCAATCAAACTCAACCAGTGGTGCAACGTTGTGGTCAGTCTCACCCCTTTGGGCTACACATTTGTATAATGTTAATGTGTTTAATGTGCTAAAACAAGCCCACAAAGTGTTAATCCTTTTATTCTCTATATCAGCGGTGGGAGTTTAAACACCCCCAGCCCTTCCTGAGGACCAGAGAGTTCCTTTGGCAAGAAGGACACACTGCTTTTGCAACTAAAGAGGAGGCTGCAGAAGAGGTTATACAACAACCTAATACACTACAACAATAAACTTTCAGTTAAAACAGCCTGACACTGTGGATGTGTGTATGAACAGGTGCTGCAAATCTTGGACCTATATGCACGGGTATATGAGGAGCTTATGGCCATCCCTGTGGTTAAAGGCAGAAAGACAGAGAAGGAGAAGTTTGCAGGAGGAGATTACACCACAACAGTAGAGGCCTTTATCTCAGCCAGTGGTAGAGCCATTCAGGTTTGTATTTAAACAAATTCTCTGGAATTGGTCTGTTGTCTGATGGGTATCTCTGTATAAACTAACATGGATGCAGTGGGTAAAACACAAACAAAAGCAGTGATATACTCTTAATAAAAATGTATAGGTGAGGCCTGCAGGTTTGTCACTGACCAGTTTTTATTTATTTACAAATACTTAAACACATATAATGTGATTTAGTTAAGCCTAGTTAAGGAGCATCTGATTTATAAGATCTAGGGCTGGAATAAAACACTGCAGGACAATGACCAGGAACAACACAGAAAAATATATATTATATATGGAGTAGACTTTTTAAGACGTTTAGTCAAACTCACGTTTTGTGTTGAAAACCATTACTCTGTAATCTCTATGGTTTTTATTTTTATTCATTTTATATAATTATGATATGAAATATAAATTTAGCTACAGTGTAAATAAGAGAGTCTGTTTCATGAAATGATTTTATATTATTGTAACAGCCTACTTCTTTCTATTGCTCTCTCAGGGTGCCACATCTCATCATCTTGGTCAGAACTTTTCCAAGATGTTTGAGATTGTTTTTGAGGATCCCAAGAAGCCTGGGGAGAAGCAGCTGGCTTATCAGAACTCATGGGGCCTCACCACACGCACCATTGGAGTCCTGACCATGGTGCACGGAGACAACATGGGACTAGTATTGCCACCCAGGGTGGCCTGTCTTCAGGTATAAGCTGAATATCTCAGCGTTACTTTAGGCAATTATCATGAACTACAGCTTCTACTCACCTATTCACATTTGTTTTCTCAGGTGATTATCATTCCCTGTGGTATCACAGCCTCTCTGCCTGAAGCTGAGAAGGAGTTACTGTTGGCTCAGTGCTCAAAGTACCTTTCCAGGCTGCAGAAGGTTGACGTAAGGGTGAAGAATGACTTCCGAGACAACTACTCGCCTGGCTGGAAGTTCAACCACTGGGAGTTGAAGGTGCACACATTCTCCTTAGTTGATTCCCAATTAGGCTGTCTGGCCTGTGTTATTAACTCGTCACCTTTTTCTTCTATGGTTCTGTTTAATGCTTTAATCTGTTTGATGCTTTAAACACTATATTTCTTGAACCCAGGGTGTGCCAATTCGCTTGGAGGTAGGGCCTAAAGATCTGAAGCAGGGACAGTGTGTGGCAGTAAGAAGAGACACTGGAGAAAAAATTATTTTACCTGATGCAGAGACTGAGAATAGAATAAAATTACTGCTTGAAGAGATCCAGGAGAACCTCTTTAAAAGGTACTTGGGTTCAAATAAAGTCTTTACAATGTGTAGCCTTTTGTAAAAAGGCATAGATCCTTTAAGTTCCTTCCATGTTTTTTTTTTTTTTTAATACGCTGAAGTTGTTTTTTTTTTTTTTTTAGGGCTTCTACTGATCTCAAGGAACACATGGTGGCAGCTGACACTATGGAGCAGTTCCAGAAAGAGCTTGACCAGGGAAAGGTGTGTAACTAACTGCCACAGTGTCTGAGCTGGGCATGATCTTACCTGTTACCTTTGAAAACACAGTGATAAAAACTGAGGGATGTACAGTAACATTTTACTGACATTTCACAGATTGTGCAGATTCCTTTCTGTGGAGGCATTGAGTGTGAGGACTGGATAAAAAAGACCACAGCCAAGTAAGAGACCAGTTTATGTTTATTTTAAAAATCCAAACTGTGTTCTTTAATCTCAGCTGTGTGCAACTATGATAATACTACCTTGTCAGAAATAGAAAGTATTGTTCCTAGCCCTATTAACACAAACACTTCTTCTATTGTCTTTCAAAAGGGATCAAGACCTAGAGCCAGGTGCACCCTCGATGGGAGCAAAGAGTCTGTGCATTCCTTTCCAGCCCCTGAAGACCCTCCAGCAAGGCCAGATGTGTGTCAGTGGCAAAGAGCCAGCTCAGTTCTACACATTATTCGGGCGCAGTTACTGAGATGGAAAGGCCTAGCTTAAAACTCATCAACTGGGCCCATTCTGAATTAGTATTTGACAACAAAAAAAAACCTAAAAACAAAGTGCTGTAACCTATATTCTTACCTGCCATTTCTAACCTCGTCATGACCACCCTAGAGTCCTCTGCTCCTCTAAGGAAAGCTCCCTTCTTCCCTTCGCTCTGGCTACTCTCAGGACATACAGATGTGATGTTTTAAACAGGTACTTGTTTACAGTTATGCTCTCAGATATGGAGGGAAATACACTCGGTTTCTGTGAGGGTGATTGTGTTGAAATGGAAAACCCTGTACATCTCAGTTCACCACTCAGTCTGTTACTTGTAACCTGTAACATTTCGGGAAATTCTCAACCTAACCTGAACCTTGTCTGTAATAAAGGGGTATTAATTTCTACCATGTTGTATGTCTTGACTTTTTTTGTTGTTTTTTTATCATGGAACTATGTTTGTTACAGTAATCTTGCAACGGCAGCAGGAAGCACATGATTATTTCTTTGGAAATTAAAGGCTTAATCTGTTGTGATTATGCAATGTTACACCATTGGGTGCAACAGCAAGGCTTGAATAATATTAAACCGATGATGGAATGAAAGGCAACTAACTGCAAACTGTTGTGTCCTCCGGTATCAGCTGATCTTGTGTAGTGAGTAATCGGAAATACCTTAAATATGTTAAATTCCAGATGTTCGTCTGTTAGGAACTATAAGGTCCTGTGTCCCAATTTACACACCATTGCTCTCATGACCTATAATGATTAAATCCACCCTATTGCACATTGCATTAAGCCTCGTGGAAGTAGCAATATCTAACAATTTAACTATTTGGATTCCCCTGTACGTATGGATGTGGTGAATCTTATCTACATGTCCACTACAGGTTTCAGAAAGGTGGGAATGGGGAGAGCACGTAGTCTGCTCAGGAAATGGTGAGACGGGATGTGCGTGAGTATGGCGTGCATGGCCAGGAACACGAGTGTTTGGGGAGTTTGACCCGTTAGGAAGTAGTACGTTCTCTTCTCAACAGCTTCACTCCATTGGCCGGGGTCGTCCCGTAGAGCCTGCTGCATTTTGAAGCGAGCATTGGTCATGAACATCAGCAGCGTGTCCAGACACTGGCGCTTCTTCACAGCATCGCCCTGGCGGCCTCTCAGCTGCTGGAGCATCAGGTCCAGCGGAGTCACGCCGTGTTGGTCTTCGGTGTGGACATTAGCTCCGTATCCCAAAAGTGTAATGATGGCCCCCAACTGTAAGAGCTCGCACGCCACGTGAAGGGGACTCTTCCCGTTGTCTGTATGGACGCAGCCGTTTAGACCCCACTCGGCCTGATGGCTGAGCAGCTGTCGCGACGCCTCAAGCAACAGATTCAGAATGTCCACCCTGCCGTAGCGAACGGACAGCGTGACGTGGGAGACGAGGGCAAGACAGTCGCAGCGGTTGCTGTGATCCGTCTGCCTCAGCGCCTCTTGCGGGAAAGTATTCATCAGGTAGTTTGCGTACTCCTGGTGGTCGTGGATGATTGCGTACACTAATGCGTCCGACGGAGAGGGCGAGAGTCTGGTGGGCTGTCTGCTCATGCCACCCTCGGCCAGCCGCATGTCCTCTAATTTCCACACCGGCCGGAGATCCCTGACCGCCCGGTAGTAGCGTACAGACTGAAACATGTGCTGTCGCTCTCGCTGTCTGGCCCGCAGTTCATCCGCACTGCAAGCGCTGCACATCGCCGTAACATAGGTTTGTTTACAGGCATTGGCTGGGCGACCTAGCATCGAGTACAAAACAGTCACAACACTGCTGTTGTGCGTCTCCCTCTCCTCGTCCCTACGCCACGATACGGTTTCTGTTTACTTGTCCGACCACACACGCAAGGGCATCTCTAACCTGTGTAGGTCAAAGGGGCGTGGCGGCCAGCGCCACTAGCAAAGCCCCAGCGGCAGCGAACCGTGGCCCGCCCCAGTAGATTCATAAAGTTGCCTTCGTCTCCTTGAGCTTTCTCCAGCAGGAATCCCCCTGCTTTACGCGAGAACTCCTACAGGATACGCCCACTCGCAATCACTGCTCAAAGTGTCAATCGCGTGAGAACGCCCCTGATTTTACACACACATTCAGGAAACGACGTCACAAAATTAGGAAGGAAACGTTATGAGGACTTTACCCCTAGAGTGGTAAAAGCCAAAGCGAATTTTCAGCTTCTTGAGTACTCTGAAGATTTAATGACTGTTTGACCCCGTAATTGATCTCTATGACCCATATATGTCTCGCTCTTTCTGCTGATCTCACGATTGTAATGTTGTCATTAATAAAAAAGGATTCCATGACTCAAAAATCAAGAATGCCAAATAATAGTGTAGTTTATCCTATTATACTATACATATTTGAATTGTACATTTCCTATTTATTGAAATATTATATCCTTAATCTTTATCAATTTAAATTACTGTTTTATTGCATTTGTCTTGAAATATTTTTTTAAGATAAAAAAAATGAGCAAAGTGGGGTTTTTTTTTCATTCATTCTGCATACAAAGAGACCCCCAAGTAGAACGTTGCTTTGTGCCGTCCCCAGATGTTCAGAAAGCTTATCCCACCTTAGTGAAAGGTACAGCCCGGTTCTAGGACTGTCTAATCCTCCCAGGGTGGGGCCAAAAAATATCTGTAAACAAAATCAAATTTCCAGAAGATACCTCTTCGTCTTCTCGTGCTTGTGCTGTGTGTCCTGAGGTGCTCTTCCTCCTCCCCACCTAATCCTCAGGCTCTTGCTCCTCCTCCTCTCTTACTGGGTCAGAGCAGCAGCAGTGCGGAAGCAGCGCGGCGGTCACAGCTTATCCACACACCGGACACCTGTGGCTGTGCTCTACAACAACAGTAAGTACAGCTCTTCATCGCTCTCTTATCTGCTCATTTTAACACGGATTTTAGATCGACTGGACGTAGCAGTTTGTTGGTTCGAGTTCTTTTCTGTTGCTCGTTTTAGACCTTTTAGAAGTGTTTTCTTTTGTTTGTTTGTTTAAAAGTTAGCTCTTTAAGACTGCTTTATCATCCTTACCGTTCCCTCGGCCGGTCGCTGTGCTTTGATTTCTGATACAATTCTACACCATGTTCAGCTTAACACCAAACTATCTTTTGAGGAATTAAAGAACATATTAGCAGTCAACACATCCTTCATGTCCTTCACACTCTCCAGGTTCTTTACTTTTGTATTCCTGGAAATCCAGCCTTAACAACAAGAGGCAATACAGAAGTGTACACAGTCAGTGGAAGGAAGTGTTTTTCATCAGACTTCCAACTGAAACACAATGGGAACTTCCTGCTTTTTCTCAGTAAAGAAAGATGCAACCTCTCACGGTATCAGATTCAGAGAGAAGAGCAGCATATAGGTAAAAAAAGAAAGAAGAACTGATGTCTCACCATCCCGAGTAAGCAGCTTGGATTCCCAGCAGCTGGTTATCACGTAATCAGTGAAGAAGTGTTGAGTTATTTGACTGCAGAGACTGGAAGACGCCTTCCTCGACTGCTTCGAAATCGTGAGGGCAGCGGTGAATAATCTGAAACTTACAGAGCATTACTCAGCCATCTGAAACGCTGGCCCTTATCTGTAATGAGTAAGTGGGTCGTGCTGGATAGCCTCGGTGAAGATGGCTTTCGCAGCTGTGAGGGCTTTGCGGACTGGTCCACCTGCAGCCCTCTTCATTGCAACGAGGATCAGGGGGACAGCAGTAGTTTTGGAGAGTGGAGTAGTTTTCATGGAAGCCTAAGCAAAGACGAGGAATCTGCACCTCTACCACCTCATGAAAGACATTCCAGCCATAAACACAAGGTATTGTTCTTTTTGTCTGTGTGCTTACGTCACCACCATCATGTAAAAACCTGTTTGGCCGCTATGTGTGAAAGTATTTTGCAGGGTGCAAGCAGTTGTCTTTATATAGTGTAGGTCATGGAGATAAAAGCCCCTTAAAGCTTCACTCTCAGAGTTTTACAATGTTCTCTGGATATTTAAGGGTTTTAGATGGTGAGAGCTTGAGCATTGTGTCACAACGTGGTGATTCAACTTCACTGGTTGTTGTAATTGACTATAATTTATTATAATTTAGTATTACCAACTGAATACTATTCATTAAAGTATGTACACATGTTTAGGCCAAACTAAAGATTTCAGTCTGTTTTCTTGCTGTCAGTACTACAGTTCCACAGTTGTGTATTTAGTATATATTATTTATAAGAATATTTTAGAATTTTACCAAAGTAACTAAATTAAATATGGTGGTGAATTCCATTATGCATAGCAACAGATCCTTATCAGATCATCTGAATTTCAGTGCATATACATCTGCATTCTGTGTGTGTGCAGGTACACAGTGTTGAAGTCTCACCATAGTGACTGAGGCTTTTGTGTGTGAGTGTAGGTGGAGGACGGTGACCCAGTCAGCCCCTGGTTTGTGTTCCATGATTGCTTCCATGCCGAGGAGACAGTGAAAGATCCTGCTGTAATAGAGGTCCCACCTCTGTCCCAGCTACTGCACAGCTCAGCACACACAGAGACGCTGTCAGGGTACAACCACAGATTGTCACATGATGTCAAAACCTTATTGCTCTTGCTCTTTTGGTTTTGGTTACACTGTTTGAAATCGCTGTACAGTGCGAGAACATCCTAGAACCACAGGCAAACAAAACATACAACTCACTCCCCAGTCCATATATAGAAATTAAGCTGTCCAGTTTTTGCAGTGTCCTGAAAACACAACAATTTACATACATACAGCCCTCGTCATTCTCATTCCATCACACTTAAACAAAAGCAGCCTGTTTATTTCTAAAGAGTAAAATAAGGTTGAAACATAGTCATGTGAAAATTAATTATGACTGCTTTTAGTACATAAAATTACACAGATGCCATAGGGGGACCTCAAGAGCACCAAGGTCATTGCAGCACCACTTGAACTCAAGGAACTACTGCCACCTCTTTAAACTGAGATTATTATTGTTATAGCTTTTAATTTTTGCTTTGGTTTCTCCCAAGGTTTCTTCCTACAGCTAAGGGAGTTTTTCCTTGCCTCTGTTGCCTTTGGCTTGCTCATTAGGGGCTTGGACCTGGATTCTGTAAGCTGCTTTTTGACAACGTCAGTTGTAAAAAGCACTATAGAAATAAAACTGACTTGAAAAGAATCCCATTATATTAACACATATTAAAGTTAAGAACATGTTCTCTTTGTCTGATGAGGTTCCAGAAATTAGATTATATGACAATGAGGTTGTATTACTATTGTGCCAGCATCTGGCAGTGCTTCCTTTGTAATTAATTCTCTCTGGCATTTACCTGCATAGTGGCAATGCCAGAACACACCACCATATGTTCAAGCACATGCTAAAGTTGATTGGTGGAGGTTGTGTTTGTGTGTTAGTGTCTGCACACATTTTATTTTTGGCGCACATTAGCAGAGACATATGTTCGCAAAACCTGTTTCACTTCCTTTGCCATTGCTAATTATTCTGCATTCTACACATATGTAGCCTCTCTCTTTTTTCTCTCTCTCTCTGTCTCTCTTTCTCTCCCTCCTAGAGAGGCTGCCAGTCTGTGCCGTCATCTGTTGTGTGCACCAGACTTTCTGAGCCTGTCCGGTCCCAAACTCAACTTACACTCCCAAAAGCAGCTGGTTAATACACTCCAACTCAAACATTCTGACCAAAACATCTTACAAGTGAGTAAAAAAAAAAAAAAAGCACTTCTAGCAATGAAATACCTTGTGAATTAGCATTTTAGTCTCTTATGCTAAAAGTTTAGGATAAAACAAAAAGCTTTTTACTAGAGAGAGAAAAATCTAGGAACAAAAATGTGTGTTCCAAGCACATCCACTGGAGGGCACAAGCAGATAAATGAGGGACAAAAGAGACAAGAAAGTAAGTGCTGTGCGGTCTTATGTTTCCAGAACACACATTTTCCTGACCTGGGTTTTGAGGAGCCTGAGAGTCCAGCTGCTCTCATCCAGACTAAGGTAGGAATGTGTTTTGTTTCAGAGAGTGTAAGTGGTCTTAATGAAGGCCTCCACTAATCAAAGGCAGGATAAGGTGTGTGTGATTGGTTCAGATTGTTTCACAAATGTCTAAGTTAAAAAATGAAAATTTGATATGCTCCTTTAATGAAATTTTAACTCTTAACCTTTGGTGTTGTTTTTGTGTCTCTAGCTAATGACGCCCACCTGCTGTCGGAATAAACCAGGATACCTCTACCTGATATCCCGCCAGTGGCTCAGCCAGTACAGTTTGGGACTACTGCCCCATCAGGACAAACAAGACCTGCTGCAATGAATAAATGACATTACACTACACACTCACTGCTACATGGAAACAGCCTCAGCTCAGGGAAGATGTGCTCTCTCAAAACAAAATAATGGATAAATAACTACTTATGAATACAGTAACACTTGCATGGAGAACTGTTCACACCATTACAAGCTACTTAAGGAACAAACTGTGACACTTAATATCAGAGGTTTCTCAATTTTCTCTGTCTACGGTGTAGGCTCTGAAAGTATCACTATTCACAGAGAGATTTATTCTAAGCATAGTTTATGTCCACAAAAAGCTCTTAGTCTCTCATAAACCCTGAGTAAAGTAATAAACGGATTAGGATTCTAATTTTAGTCAAACACTACAATCCAGCCATTAAATATTTTTCAAAAGTGTGTAAACTAAGCAGCTTCAGTTTGGAATGGACTGAAGTAGAAGCTGGAAGAACCTTTTTCCTACTAATATGCAAGTCAGTTCTTGTTTGTGGTGTTGTCCTCTTTCTAATTTCAGCACCATATGCCTTCAGTTTCTCAAAGATTTCTGATTACTGGAAAATGTTTTGGGAACTGACTGGTTGTGATGGATCCCATGACTTGAAACTCAACCATACACCTCTGTTAGTCACTCAAATAATTTTAATATCTGTTATTAGATATTAGACTTGATCAAGGCTGTTACACATATTCAATTAACAAATGTATCAATTAAACTTTGCATAGTTGGCTTAGTTCTCATTTGAATGATAAACAGGACTTCCACAGGTCATTTTAGAGGCATATTCTGCAGCCTAAACATTCTCCAAAAGGGGAAGGTATTAGCACTCAAGTCACTTTAGAGTTACAGTGCCAGCAAGTTTTCAGATCTCAGATATGCAGCAGTTCAGTTCCAGATACCTGCATCACAATACTGTTTACTACTTATGAGACAGCTGCCTTTAGCCATGGAGATTTAGATCTTGGATCTGGATTTTGGCTCAGCTAGACAGCCATGATGACATGGAAGTTAATTCAAATCTGTCTTTGTTGTGCTTTCATTGTTATGAACACACGGCCAGGGCCATGTTCAGCCTAGAATAAAATGACTTTAGTAGGTGAATACAAATCTTGTTCAGTGCTGATCTTTGAGGGAGAGTGAAAAACAGCCAAATAAATAAACTTGTATTTTTTTTCCTTTTTTGTAAACAGTGGTTATCGCTTAAGATTTTTTGTCGGTTGTTTTTCTTCTGGTTTATGATAAAACACTAACAACGGTCAGTTAGTCTCAAAGTGTCTACACACAAAGTGAGTGATTATTTTTCAGTGTAAACAGCACACAGTGCATCGGATGTGTGTCAACAAAATGTGACCACTGCATTTAACCCATCAGTATATGGATGGGAGTTCCCAGAGCGCAGTGCTTAGGGACAGTACCTTGCTCAAAGGTACCTGTACCGTTCATTTGGATTCTAAATAGATAAATAAACCAAAATGATCAATAGCCAATATAATTCACTGTGACAGAGCGAGATTAGATACATTATCAATGCAATCTATTATTGTATATGCAAATAGATAGTTTGTTACTATTAACATATATGAATCTCTATTGGAGTTTATCATGTTTTTTTCCCAGTATGCTGTATATGACTTATTTACTAAAAAAAATAATCAGAAACACGACACATTTATATAAAAAAATGATGCATATAGTTTTGCCATGCTGCATTGACTGAAAGCCTTTCTTGCTATAACTTTGTGGGCATTTAAATCTGAATATATGCAACAATGCTTAGACAGAGTATTTGAAGGTAAGAGAATAAATTTAGCAACATGACAAGCTTTTTCAGTTGACATGAAACTTTCAGAGAATTTAAGCAGAAGTTCTTACATATGTTACATATGTATAGTATTTAAGCAACACATATGTATTTAAATAAATTATTCAATTTTTAAACATGCTGAATATATTAAAATGTTACATGTCAAGGACACTACTGCAAAGTGTGAATAAAATGATTTTACTCTAACAATGATTATAATTTCTTCAAAAGACAGAAAATATAAAATAAAAATTAATCAAAGGCTATGCTGGGTTTCTTCAAAGCCTGGTCTATTTCTACAGTGGAGGTCCCAACCACAAAAGACGAATTGACTTGTTAACCAAGAGTAGATCAGTGAAAACTATTGTGGCCACATTTATTGTGTAGAAAAGTTCGAAAAATCCAATTTGTTACCTGTAAGCTAGTTTCCCACTTGCAACTCTTGAACACAACTTGCAAAGGAAACGGTGGCTGGTGGTTTTTACTTTGTAATTGCAATTTAAACTCTTACTATTAAGTAATGCTGTAAATGATGATATGTACTACTACACCTGTATCACAAGCATGGTAATGGAGATGTTCAAGGGTTAAGTTAAATAACTCACACTTTAACTGATTTGAAAATATTGAATAAAACTGCAAGTTGTAAAATGCTCTAAAACAAGAAAGAGTCCACATACAAGAATGGTTCTCAAGTGTGGTGCACATTGCAGTTTCCCCATGTGTAGGAAAGGTGGTCATTTTTAAAACATTAACACAAAACATGCTTTATCTATTACTTGTTAATCATATAAAGGAATACTGTGAAAATAAACAAAAACAATCATTGAATCATAGTTTGCATAATGTGCAGGCATATAACTAACACATAAATGACACATTTAAAACCCCAACATCATCTCTTTCTCTCTCTCTGTTTTTTCTCCCCCTTTTGCTCCTTTCGCTCCACACAAATTACACTGTAGCTGATTTTTAAAGCCGTTTATAGAATCAGAGAAGGTTCGGAGAAGCTAAGAAATATTAATTTATTTTTACTGTACGTATTACATCTATATTCTAAATCTCATCTCAAAACATCCAAGCACACCTCACACACAATGCCTTCACTACTCAGCATTCCTCTCAAAAGCAAAGCTCCAGAAAGAATTTTTGAGGAAAAAGATCATACAGGCTTCAGTGCTCAATAACGACAATCATGTAAAAGCTTAAATGTAGCAAGCAACTGCATGTCTTCATTGTTTCAATAATTTGCACTTTAAAGTTAACAACAGCATGTGTATTAACATTCAGCATACAAAGAGGTAGAACAGATAGCTTCATTGGAAAATCTAAAGTTTAATAATAATAATAATAATAATAATAATAATAATAATAATAATAATAGTAATAATATATATCAGGGAACAGATCATAGAAATTTGTGGCAGATTCTAATTCTTTTACAGCCAAGTTGGCCGATTAGCCAAAGTTGCAACATCAATAAAATTATTTGCTTTTTAAACAGGCCAATTGGGCATTTCATTTTTCTACAAAAAAACAATTGTTAATTATATAACAAAAAGAATCAAACTGCTACATCACAAGAATAGGCACAATAAAAGATTTAGACTCAAAAGATTTACACAATTACTATACAATATTTTAGTACAGCGGTGACATTTGCCTGTAACACCACATGAGTTTGCAACACAGATCAGTTAAAATGAAAATAATAATGCAGATGTATTATTTTGTAGCAAAAATGTACAAATTCCTGAGTGATGCAAAGGTTTAAGCATTTGCTCGATCATCAGGCTCCACAGTCCTGTGACTCGTGAAAACTGAGCATGTGTTGCCTTTTACCTACTCTGTGTTGGTGGTATAGTGTGATTTGGCAGTCCTTGCTAGTGGGTAGAACTTAACATGACTAAATTGGGCATAGAAAATCGTCCTGATCTTGCACCCCTTCATTAATTTCATATTTTAAATTATTAGTTATATAAAATGTATATAGTGAAACTGTATATTCAAAATTATGCATCAGTATATATTGTCTATAAACTCGCAAATTCTTTGGAACAAAGTCATGAAAGCACTTTTGGTTCCCAACAGAACTTTACAATGGGTAATCCTTCAAAGGCTTTTCTGTGGATGACTTGCATGAGTGTATTTAATGTTCAAAGAACCTCTATATACTGTAACAATTAAAGGTTTTACCTAGAACCACATCTTCTAAGAAAGCCTATAAAGCACAAAGGAACCATAACTTCTAAAGATGTACCTCTCAAATACACACACACATAACACATGTGTATGTATATATAGACTTCCTTGTGCAGTTGAATCTTCATCAAGCAAAACATGTCAAGGTAACCCTTGAAAGTGACTGATGAGCATGTTAATCTGCATGGGCTTCTGACCCATCCACATCATGACCGGATCCATTGGGTATTACTTGTGTGGTAATTTTAGTGGTCAAGTCATTTCCACATCAAACCAAGCCCACTAGCACTTCCATAATGTGATCCAGGTCACTTATATCAGTGGGGCTACACTGCAGAGGGTCCGTAGAGGGGCAATCTTGAAGCATGTTGGTCTCCTCATCCCCACCAAAGAGATGACTCACACTGCAAAATACACAGGTCACTGAAGACACTTCTGAAGAGTCATACATGGATGTGTCAATGTCCTCAAAAATATTATCTATGGCCAAGTCACTCAGACAGCCTAGATTGTTCCCTGCCTCAAGAACAGACATTATGCCAATTAGGTTGCTGTCTGCAAACACTGTGTCCCTGAAAGAAGCAGAAGATGAAGCAGCAAAAGCTGAGGGAAAGAAAGACACATCCATCTCCATTTCCATTTCCACACCCATAACCCCTTGATCCACGTCACTCGGTTTGGGCATGCACTCAGGAGGCTGGAACACAAATTCTGGTGTGCAAAGGGATGTGTTATGCTGAGAATGGGATATTTGTGCAGAGCAGAGATTTGCTAGTGGATCTTTTTCCTGAGCCATTTCCCTCTGAATGTGTCTTATAGTGTTGGTCAGGAGAACAGAGCGATGAAGGCTGGGCACCTGGCTGCCCTGTAGCTTATCCAGGCATAGGCTGAGTACAAGATGCCTCTCCTGTACGTAACTCCAGCTCTGGTCATCTTTGTTTCCCACCATCCCCTCCTCCAAGAAGCTGCTGTTGCACATGATACTGCTGCACATGGATCTGAGAATAAAACCAACCAAAAGCATTTCAAGGGAATTCCACTAGTTTTTAATTTTTAAAAAATCTCAGAAGACAAATTTAGGTTCACTGACCATTTTGGGTAGTAAACTACAACCCCCTGGTATCAATCCATGAATTATACAGAAATCTGGGGGTAATTTAAATATGAATATGAATAACTCTGATGTTGACAACCCTCAGGATCGCCTCGTAGAGGCTAAAATATGAACAGACTGAATTCAACACCTTTTCATACAATTAGCTACAGTGCTATATGGTCGTGTTTGAATGAGAAACTAAACCTGCGGAAATCTTTTCAAAGAACGCAAGAGCAAACGTAAAACGTGAGGGTAATCTTAGGAAAGCTCGTGAACAGCTGGTAGTAGATTAACCGTGATAAATAAAAGCCACAAACTGCATTACAAGACGTCTACACTGTTTAACAGGGTCAGTAGCCAGCCCTTCATTTCTTATGTACGTTTCAAAATGACCCCTGACCCTTTAAAGCTCCGAGTGACGCACGTCGTGTGCGCAGAAAGAAAGACTCCTAAAGCACTGTACCCACCGGAACAGTCACGGGCTAAAATACTATATCGGATGGAAACTTATGACTGTTGTTGATACAGTATAGTACATTTG
Organism: Arnoldichthys spilopterus; assembly: GCA_037974385.1. Classification (NCBI taxonomy): domain Eukaryota; kingdom Metazoa; phylum Chordata; class Actinopteri; order Characiformes; family Lepidarchidae; genus Arnoldichthys; species Arnoldichthys spilopterus. The sequence continues at coordinate 48,880,194 of JBBPDA010000001.1, forward strand.
ACTAAGCTGAAAGCTACATCGTTGGTTCATAAAAGTTACAAACACAGAGAAGCGGCTCCTTCACTATCTGGCACTTTGGACTTACCATCAATACTAAAAGACTCCAGCTGACTGTAACATTCCCTGGTGGATAGCCTCATGTTTAGCCTGTCCTGGACGGCTCTTGCAGACCTCATGTGAAGCCTGCTCAATTCAACTGTGAATAAAACAATTACATTGAAGACCAGGCATCACAACTTGACCACAAAACACACTGCGGTTAAACCGAGCACGAGTGTTGGGAGTAGAATGGGCGTGGTTATGGCTACGTCGTTTGCTTCGAGATTGCTTATTGGTCAAGCCGTCTAAGCGCGCTAGTGGTTACCGCCCCGGAGATCGGAAAGTAGACAGTAAACAGGATTCACGAGGCACTAAATGTGCCCTGTCTCTCTCTTTCTCTCTCTCTCTTTCTCCCTCTCTCTATGTCTCTAATAGAAATATTAACGGAAATCTAGAACATTTACAGAAGTCAGGTTTCACCACCAGAAAATGCTGCTTTTCAGACCAAAAGCACTCAGCTGGGGTCTTGGAATTTTAGAATGTGACTACAAACACATTTTAAAAAGTTGGGGCAGAGGTGTGTTTACCACTGTATTACATGTAAAGTGAATATTTGCCATTGTGAACACAACAAAATGTTACCTCTGCATTTAACCCTTCACACGTGCACATGTTGAGCAGCCGTTAGCTATCAACAGTGCCCGGGGAGCAGTGTAGCGCGACCGTACCTTGCTCAAGGGTACCTCAGTGGTGCCCAGGCCGGATCTTGAAGCTGCAACCTTCAGTTCACAAGGGCAAGGTCCTAACCATTAGGCCACCACTGCCCACATTACCTTTCCTTTTAATTACACTATTTAGTCATTTAGGAACTTATGAGACTAATTGTTGCAGTTTTGCAAGTGGAAATTTTGCACAAGCTTGCTTGATACAAAACAGTTGTTGAGCAGTTCATGTTCACCATTGTCTCTTCATGAAGCACCATATATTTTCAATAGGAGACAAATCCGGACTGCTGGCAGGCCAGTCAAACATATGCAGTCTGTGTCTAAGAATACATTGTGTTGCAGCACATACATAATAAGGCCTGGCATTTTCTTACTTAAATAACAATGGATGTCCCAGGAAATGATGTTTTCTTGATTGCAGTATATGTTTCTCTAAAATTTCATTATACACCTCAATGTCAATGGTATCATGTCAGACTCCATGTCAAGTCACCCATATAGTGAACACTGATGCACCCCCATACCATGCCCCTTACCAGACACTGATAACAGTTTGGATGGTCCACTTTATTTTAGACACAGTGAACTCAATGTCCATTCTTCCTAAAAAAAAACATGCCATTTTCAAATAGTGGCCCAAGGCAGAGTACAACCAGGACAGGCGGCAAACTCATCACAGGGCAACATAGAGACAAACAACCACTCAGACCTAATGAACAATTTAGAGTGTCCAGTCAACCTATTGCAAGCCTTTGGACACTGGGAGAAAACCCACACAAACTCAGGGAGAGCTTGCAAACTCCACACAGTAAGGCACCTGCGGCCAACCTGTGTAGCGACCCCAGGACCTTTTGGCGACAACAGCACTTACCACTGCACCACTGTGCCGCCCATTTCTTTGTACGTTCATCAGTTAATTAAAGGTTTAAGTGAATTTCCATCCATCCATCCATGCATCCATTTTCCAACCGCTTCTTCCGTTTCCGGGTCACGGGGAAACTGGAGCCAATCCCAGCTGACTGCGGGCCTAAGGCGGGGTTCACCCAGGACAGGAGGCCAACCCATCGCAGGGCAACACAGACAGACAACCATTAAGATGTTAAGATATAAAAGATATCAAAGTTGTTTGACATGAATAATTCTATTAGTGGTGGTAAGAACCTGTCATCCAAAACTTTTAATGGCTTAGTTTAAAAGTTTAAAAGCTCATTCACAGACATGCATGAATATGCTGCCTGCAGCTTAAAACATTGTTTTATGATTTTTTTTGGCCTAAAATATATTTTTTTAAATCCACATATGGCAATAACAGACATGCATGGATGTGTTAGGCAAAATAGTTCTTCAGATTCACTATTTTACCATTTTCAATTCTACATATAAAGACACATGTGGGTTCACTGGTCATTTTGGATAGTAAATAAAATATCTCTGTTAGCATTGTATACATTGCGACCCTATGAGTACCAATGTAGAGAATGTAGAGAAATCTTCTCTAAAATTGCAACTTTTACATGAAGACAAATTAGTAATTTCCTTTTAAGGTCTGATTATATAAGTCACAACACAGCATAGCTAAGGTCAGGGCAACCTGATATTAGGGAACCTTTTTTTCCCAGGATCTGAACTTTTTACTTCTAACCTTTACATATATGTATATTTTAATCATTTTAATATGTTAATATTTTAATATGTTTCTAAACATATCTTTGTTAATGCTTTTGATACATACTTTTTAGCTCATTACATGTACAACAAGTCAAAGAAACATTGTGTGTGTAAATCTGAATTGGATATAACAAATAATAATAATAAACTTTATTTATATGGCACCTGTCATACATTTAAATGCAGCTCAAACCCATGTTACAGTGCAGTAAAGAAGCAAGAAGGAAAAAACAAGTTTAAAACTATTCTTTATACAGTAGTTGTCAAAAGGAATAAAGCTTTAAAACAACAATAAAAATAAACATTTTAATAAATTATAGTTTTAGAACATTCTGAAAAATAAAGAAAAACTAATATAAGAGGTAGGAATATATTATATCAGTGCAATGAAGCTAAAACAGGTGTTTCATGTTCTTTCTTTATTGTATGTGTTAATGCTCTAACTGCAGAATTCTGAACCAGCTGTAAACTATCTTGCAGTTTTTAGCAATGTATTAAATAGTACATTGCAATAGTCTAGTCATGAGAATGAAACAAAAGCATGGGTCAGTTTCTCTGTCATGACATTGCATGATATTAATGTGTGATTAATAATACTGGACAGACAGGTTGAAGGTTTATTTAAAAGACTTGTATCATTTGGTTTTACAGACATTTATAGTTGTGTGTTGTCAGCATAGCTGAGATATATGCTTTTTTAATACATTATGTTTTGTTATATGAGTGAGTGTTATATTAAGTGAGCCTAATACAAAACCCTTTGGGACACCATATAGTGAACCATGTTTTCTGAAACTAATAAAGCACTTTTTTCCTTTCAGGAATGAATTAAATTGCTTTCATGACAGTTCCAGAAAACAAGATGAAATTTTTAGGGCGGATCATGAAAATATTTTGATCCACATCACCAAAAGTACAAGTATGGAAACTCTGTTCTTATCAGCTTTGACTCTGAGATGGTTTTCTGTCTTAACTAAGCTGCCAGTTAACTGAAGTTATTAATGGCATTTTCATTTAGAAAATCATTTATTTGTGTGAAGTTACAACCCCAGTTCAGAGAAAGTTGGGATGGTATGGAAAACACAAAAAAAAAAGAAAGTAGTAATTTCTAAATTTACTTTGACTTCTATTTTATTGCAGACAATATGAACACAAAATGTGTCATGTTTTGTTTGGTCAACTTCATTTCATTAAATATTAAATATTAAATATACATCCTTTCCTGTTATTCAGACCTGCAACACATTCCAAGAAAAGTTGGGACAGTAAAGCATTTACCACTTTGTCATGTTGCCATTCCTTTTCACAACACTTAAAAGACATTTAGGGACTGAAGACACCAAGTGATTAAGTGTTTCAGATGTAATTTTGTCCCATTCTTCCTGCAAACAAGTCTTAAGGTGGGCAACAGGGTGGTCTTCGTTGTCACTTTTTGTGCGCTTCAAAATGCACCACACATTCTCTATTGGAGACAGGTCGGGACTGCAGGCAGGCCAGTCAAGTACCTCTACCCTCTTGTTCCACAGCCAGGGATTTGTAATGTGTGCAGAATGTAGTTTTGCATTGTCTTGTTGAAATATGCATGTGCGTCCCAGGAAAAGATGTCTTCTTAAAGGCAGCAAATTGTGCTCCAAAATCTCTATGTACTTTTCAGCATTAATGGTGCCATCACAGAAGTTACCTTTGCCAAGGGCACTGACAACCCCATACCATGACAGATTTACAAATGAAATGAAGTTGACCAAGTTGTTCATTTTGTCTGCAATGAAATACAAGTCAAAATAAATTTAGAAATCACTACTTTCTTTTTTTTGTGTGTGTTTTTCATACTGTGCCTTTTTCTGATTTGGGGTTGTACTTATTTCTAGTATTTTACCTAATTACTTAAAATTGATTCATCAAAATTTTTTTATTAGCATCTGGAAATGTTATAATGTCAAAACACAACATCTAAAATCTGTTTACAATGGACTTTCAAATATCTTTTTTAAAATATGCATGATGGATTATAGTTTAAAAAATGTCTGAACTTCAGGTCCTGAGCACATTACAGCTTAAACATAAATATAAAATCATCTAATATTGATCTTTGAAAACACTCTTTCTTCTGTTCATTCTTCCCTGATTTATTGGGGTTTATTCTGTTAGGATCTGGTGATCCTCAAAAGAGTGTTGGACACAAGCGCTGGTTAATGAAAACAGTTTATTTGTAAATTCCAGATCGATAGCAAAAAAGGTCAA
>JBBPDA010000001.1:48976348-48988280 GCA_037974385.1 Arnoldichthys spilopterus
TCCCACTACACTGCTCCCCGGGCGCTGTTGGTAGCTGCCCGCTGCTCCACGTGTGATGGGTTAAATGCAGAGGTCCCGTTTGGTTGTGGCGCTCGAGCGTATTGGGCGACGACCGTCACCGCCTGCGTTTTCCCCCTGTGAATCACGGCGACACGAGCGTTGTGGCAACACCGTTTTTTTTTTTTGTTTGTTTTTTTTTCTTTATTCAGAGTAAGATGTGTCAACATCCAGCATGACAAAAAATTGTACAAATTCCACGATTTAAAAATGAAAAAAAAAAAAAAAATCACAGCAACTTGTGATCCCACACATTTATAGCAAAATTAAAAGGTCGACAAATCCATGCTGTGTTGTACAAAAATAAATCAAACCTCAGTTCCACAGAGAGCACGATAGTTTGTACAAAAATCCCGTCTTCGTCGACGATCGCCCCGAAATCAACCTCGGAATGAAGAATTTCGAATAAATAAACTCTGGTGAATTCACAATAATTCATATGAAACTTCAGCATTCTAGTAATGTGACACCTCTGCGTGTTCTTCCCTAGGTAAAGAGTCACAAAGATCTTTATTTTTTTTTTTCTTTTTTTTTTTTTAATCATCATTATTATTATCATCATCATTATTATTCGATATTATGTAGCAACAGTAGATGAGCAGCATGTTTGTGCTTAAGATCCCTCGTCCGTTGTACTGATAACAATAATTTTATTCAAAAAACCGATACTAGCTATTACTCTATTGAAAGCATTACTATATTGGCAAAAAGCTGCAGACACGATGCCGTGATGAAGAGGCGCGCGCGGTCGCGGAGGACGGCCGTCCCAGAGAAGAGGACGGCGTCGTACAGTGGATGGGACGGGGTGGAGGACGGGGCGCCTCTGCGTTCGCTCTCCTGATAGGCAAGAGTCTTAACGTGGTCGCTACAGCTGGAGGGGGGGAGGGGGAGGGGCGTTGACATACTGTAGTATTGCAGGACCCTTGGCTCCATCTCACGTCCCGTCGTTCTGGGGAACCCCACCCCACCCCCACCCAAAAAAACCCAAAAAATTGTAGAATTCTTCTGATTGGCTGTTAATGACTTTGTACAGTGATGGACATAAAGTGCTGCTGGGGATTTCCATTTTTTTTTTTTTTTTTTTTTTTTTTTTGCTCAGGATCCGAAACGACAGCGAAAACAAAAAAGAAAAAGAACCCGAAAAAAAGCGTCTCACTCGCACCGCCGGCTAAGATACTGTCCTCGTTTCGACCGGGGCCTCCCTGTAGCCTCGCTCCCGCGCGCCCTCGCCACCCACCGTTCCAACCGTGACACCTGGAGATTGCACGCCACCACATGTTAATGATACATCTTTAAGTGCAAATAGTCTACTGGCACATAAGTGGGGACAATGACCCTGTAAGTCCCGCGTTCATAGTTCATATATATACTATGTATATTCTACAAAACCCTCCTATCTCCACTTAGGCTCCAAGCGCTGCTGTAGTTCATGTAAAACCATCAGAACATGGAAACGAAGGTGTCCCTGTGCAAAAAGTTGTCCACCGAAACAAAAGGAAAGAGGGAAAACCTCACAAATCTCGGCCTGTCCCTAAATCGAGTGTCCGTGTACAGCCCCCTTTTTGAAAAAGTTCCGTATTAAAAGATTTGTATAAAAATCATTTACACGTAGTAAAAAGCATCTCCTTCTTTTCGCGTCTGCGTCCACAAACTGGGAATTGCATAAACCCCCAGCTGTTCTCCCAGATTGCCTCTCGTCGCCGTGAGCGTCGTTAAGAAGTATTGCTGACTATGGTGTGACGTTCTAGCTACCGCTACGAAGTTCGAGCTAAGTGAGCGCCGATGCCGGGGTGATCTGTAGAAGCGCGGCCGCGGTTACGCTGATGCAGATTTGATGATAATACCAACACAAGGTACAATGTTTTTTTTTTATCAAGTGCTAGATAAAGCTCTTCGCTAAGTTCTGGGACTTTCCACCGTCAGGTTTCCGTGTGGTGATGTTTACAATAAAACTGTGACATTCATACATCAGTTACTGTGTTTCTGTTTGCTCGTTTTTCTAACGGCCAGAGGCCACGCCCAGGTGCCACGCCCAGGGACGACACCCAAAGGCCGCATCCAGGTGCCAAGCCAAGGGGCCACACCCAGGGACTAAGCCCAGGGACATTGCCCAGGTGCTACACTCAGGGACAAGGTCCAAGGGCCACACCCAGGTGCCACGCCCAGGGACATTGCCCAGGTGCTACACTCAGGGACAAAGTCCAAGGGCCTCACCCAGGTGCCACACCCAGGTGCCACGCCCAGTGACATTGCCCAGGTGCTACACTCAGGGACAAAGTCCAAGGGCCACACCCAGGTGGCACACCCCGGGACATGCCTACAGGCCACACCCAGGGACACGCCCACAGGCCACACCCAGGTGCTTTCCGACAAAAGTCAACAGGCTTCTGGAGCAAAGACCAAAAATAAAACCCAGTCCTGCCGTTTGCTTCTTCTTTTCAGCGATCTGCACACCATAAAATCATCGGATGAGGAGAGGACATCTAAAAAGTATCTTTTGCACGTCCGTCGTTACGATGTACTCGTTTAGATTAAAACGCTTCGTCGGCAAGCATTAGAAAAAGAACGTATATCCAACATCGTCCGCCTTACTGTTCAGAAATATACACTAAAATGTGCATAAACGAGCAGCTAGAAACATCACATCACACTATGTTAGCTCATATGAAAACGTACAAAATGTGAATGTCTTCCAAAACTATTCTGCCGATAACTATATATACTTTTTTTTTTTTTTTTTTTTTTAAAGCAAGACCAAAATAAATAAATAAGTAAGTAAATAAATAAAAACGGAAACTGAAAATCATGAAGGTTTGTAAGCATAACACTTTTTTTCCTTTTTTTTTTTAAAAAGAACATTACGTGAATATTTAACACCGTCTGCTAAATTACAGCAGCGAACCACGAGGCGTCGTCTCCATCGCCATCTCCATCTCCTTTCGCGAATGTCTGTTTTAGCCCCTCCCCCCCCAACCTTCCGGGCCTCTCGGGTCGCTGAGGTGGCTAGACTTGGATCCCTTGTACTGCTTGTTTTATATTCTCCAGCAGGGCCTTGTTCTCCGGGCTCTGGTACTGCTCCTGATTCGTGTACATATCAGTCAGGGTGGTGACGTACGCGTCAAAGTTCTGTTCGTTTATGGGGTCCTGGGGAACACAGAGGGGTGATTAGATCAGACCAGATCAGATTACAGCACTTAGACACACACACACACACACACACACACACACCAAAGGTACACGCGGCTCCTGGGAGCCACCGCAAGCTTCAAACAGCAGAAATGTGAGGAACTTGAGAACAAATGGGGCTTTACACTGGGTGACATGGAACACAACGTCATCATGATATGGGAAGAGCAGAGAGAGGACAGAGTGGAGGGTGGAGGAGGGCGGCATGCAGGCGGATCACACTGCCAGCAGTATGGCTGCACCGCAATATCATGGCAACACTAGGTCTGTTTAGTAGAATCTGCCGCAGGGTGCGGTTACATCGCTCTCCCGGGCCTGTTTTTCTTAGGGAATCGAACCAGCGACCTTTCGCTCACAAACCTGCTTCCCTAACCTTTAGGCCACAGCTGCCCCACACCTGACTTTTCCCCCTTTTTTAGCGTTATAGATGCTGCTATAGACGCACACTCAAGCTTTTCATTCGAACCAAGCAGGAGCACAGCAGCCACACGGGCGTTTTATCAAAAAAATGAATGAAAAAACCTTCTAATCAAAGAAAATCCAAGCTACATTCAAACCCTAATTGTTAAACCCATTTTTTTGGCTGGGAAGTGCTGCGAAAGACCTTTACACAAACACCTTAAGTGAATTCTGGCCTTTAGTTTTCAATTTACCTTAAAACTAGGTTAACCATCCATCCATCCATTCTTTTTCTAAACCAGCCAATCCCAGCTGACTGTGGGCCTAAGGCGGGGTTCACCCAGCACAGGAGGCTCCACCCATCGCAGGGCAACACATAGACAGACAACCATTCACACACACACTCACACCTACGGGCAATTTAGAGCATCCAATCAACCTACTGCAGCCTTTGGACTGTGGGAGGAACCTGGAGAACCCGGAGGAAACACACACCAACACGGGGAGAGCAAACTCTGCACAGAAAGGCCCCCGTGGCCGACCCTGGGGTCGAACCCAGGACTTTCTCGCTGTGAGGCAACAGCGCTAACCACTGCATCACCGTGCCGCCCTGGCATAGTACCATAGCATTATTTTGGAGATTGATTAGACTGTGTTTAGGTCACATTAGCAGAACAATCAGAACAGAACAATAGGATTATTTTGATGAACAAACCTTAGACTAGATTTGGCTCTGGCCTTTTCTGGATGGTTCCTGGGATTATTGGAGCCTGGTCTGACTAGTGGAGAAAAGGGCAGATGAGCGTTGAAACGTGCTTCTGAGCAGCCGGATCATCTAGTTGACTGACGGATCTAAAACCCTGCAAAGCTGCCATGAGTTACGATGTAAACCAGGCCTACAGGATTAGCCATCCTCCAACACAGCCGTCGTCCGTACACTGTAAAAAAAGAAGCGAAAGGGTTTACGCTGATTAGAACCAAGTAGAGATAGAACGGCAAACTTGGCACTGCTTTCCCTGGCACCTCTGCCAATGGCAATACTCTTGCCAGACCAACTAGACATAACTGCATATAAGTACACGGCGCTTTATCGGTCGCAGCCACATTATCAGCGATGATTTATTATCATGACTTTCTGGGGACTAAAAACAGGAACCTGTCCCCAGAGAGGACATTATTTAACTTGTCTGTTGTCTCCATTTTAACGCGGCCCGCTCTTTGATGCCTTGGCTGCCGTTGCGGCCCACACAGGACGCTACGATCCAGCGCTCGATCATAAACGTCCGGAGCAATCAAAAGGGATTTCCATTGCATCAAACACATGCTGGATGCGGCGCAGCATGTGCCATGGCAGAGTATCAGAGACCTTGTGAACTCATAACTCTTCAGAGACTGTTGTTTCTCAGACCCCATGAAGCTGCTGGCGAGGGGAAAGGCCTTATTTAGACAGATGGAGTGCTGTGGGACTGAAAGGTCCTCAGTTATAATAAGCCTGTTAAGGCCGTGACGTTTATCTCTGTAAGTATTTTTCGATGAATCGAATAATCCAACCAATCTGTCGTCTGTGGTTTCCTCTCACTTGGCCCTGCCACAGGGTAGAGCTGCATGTGCAAGGGCAACATTCCATTCCGAATTTCATTGGAGGGGACGATGCTGCACTAAAGTGAAGTGAAAGTGACTCTTTATCATTGTGAACACACTCAAGCACCACAACGAAATGTGACCTCTGCATTTAACCCATCACACGTGCACACGTGGAGCAGCGGGCAGCTCTACCAACAGCGCCCGGGGAGCAGTGTAGCGGGACGGTACCTTACTCAAGGGAACCTCGGTGGTGCCCAGGGCCTCGAACCTGCAACCTTCAGGTCTCAAAGGCAGCGTCCTCACCACTAGGACACCACTGCTCACCTGTCACCTATATAAGACAGTAAACTTGAACTACAGCCTTAAATATCAATTAATCAATTATACCTTATTAAAAATCAATCTATTATCTCTAATATTTATCACACCATCAGCCATTATACCTTCATCATTTTTACTCTTACCTGTGACAGTAGAAGGGGGCACATCAGATATAAAATATTATTTTTATTAGAAATTATTCAAATGATACTAAAAGCGTCTTTTATTATTTTTTAAAAATAATAATTGCAATTATTATTATATTATATATTTATTAATGGTAAATATTGTAACGGTTCGGGGTTGATTGGCAGCAGATGCAGGCAGGACGTAGAAAAAGGGGGGGGGGTAAATTAAATGCGAAACACTGCTAAGAAACACGAACTGGAAAACAAACGAGAACTAGGACACAAAACGTACACGACGGTACTAACATAGACTAGGGAAACTAAGGCATGGAATAAGGCACCGTGGTAACAGGCGAGGCACCTACAGTTTACAACACACGAGGCTATAGAGGCAGCACAAATGGGAGACACCCGACATGGGGAGTGAAACAAGACACAGCTGATGAGGCGGGGCTAGGGCGTGGCTAAACACAACACATGGACACAAGCACATGGCAAACCAAAACAAAACAGGGACATGAAGGAACCTCACATAAATGCATATCAGAGCTGTAACAAACAATATTATTATTGATTATTATTATTATTATTATTGATTATTATTATTATTATTATTATTGATTATTATTATTATTATTGATTAGATTAGTATTATTATTATTGATTAGTATTTCAGCTTTGAAAAAAAAATCATTTTCTCTTTGATTAATCGACAAATTGAATCATGCTGCCATCTGTTACTTCCTTTCACCTTAGCCTGTCACAAGTGGGGTCTGGATTTTAGGGTAAAAATGAAGACCTACGGTTAATCTCTCAACTGATTTATTGACTAATTGACTAACGAGCTGTAATGCCTATCATTTCATTACAGTGGCACCTGTCAGTGGGAGGGTGGGTGCATTAAGCAGAAGGTGAACAATCAGTTCTTGAAGTTGATGTGCTGGAAGCAGGAGCGTAAGGATCTGAGCCACTTTGACGAGAGTCGACTGACGACTGATGAGTGAGAGCATCTCCAGAGCGGTAGGTCTTATGGAGTGTTCCAGGTGAGCAGTAGTCAGTACCTACCAAACATGATCCATAGAAGGACGACTGGTGTCACGGCGACAGGGTCATGGGCACCCAAGGCTCACTGCTGCATGGGCGAAGAGCTTCTGTGGTTTAAGCGGCAGAAATGGGTCAGAACACGCTCAGTATCAGGCAGGTGGTGTTAATGTTATGGCTGATTGGTGGATTCAGGACCAGGATGTAAGCTGTGTTTCTCTGACATACTTTTAAGGACGAATGACACGTCATGTTGTCGTATGAAGCCGGGTTAGTGAGCAAGGTGTTGAAACAGAGCCACTTCCGCGAGACGATGGTTCCGCGCCTTCCCGTCCCCGCGTTCGCCTGACTGACCTTAAACTCTTCATCCTACAACAAACACAACGCGGCCGAACCCCCACCCCGGGGGGGGGGCTGTGCACATTGCATGCGGAGCGTTTAAAAATATTCGTGCGTGAGTCCCCTGAGCAGCACTGTTGTTTTGCCTGGCGCTCAGAGCCGCAGCGATAAGGGGAGAGATGGATGAGCAGATAACGTCATTCCCCTCTCCTCTCCTCCGCTCTCCAGGCAAGGGAGGCATGTAGGGGTGGGATGCTTTGGCTCCATGGAACCTCAGCCAAAAACAAATGACACACCACACAGTCGCAGGGACCTGCTAATCTCTACCATGGTGGTATCACAGGGCCTGGAGACTCGCACCCACACTCCTAGTCATTTCAATGGCGTTTGCTCAGAAGAACATGCCCTGGGTGCCAGCTTCATGGGACCTCTCTGCCAATTCCACAATCAGCCACAACATTAGCACCACCTGCCTAACGCTGAGTGTGTCCCTCCTGCTGCTGGAGCAGCTCTGACTGTGCTGCACTGTGTGTTCTGACCCCTTTCTGTCAGAGTCAGCATCACCTTTTGTACAACAGGAGCTCCTGGTTTTGTTACTGTGCCATTAAGGCTGATGCATATGTTAATGACGTGTGTTTTGATTGGCCGTTCTGAATGGTGCCTTAATCGCAAAGCAGTTCACTCAAGCAGGTTTAAACGGACAGATCTAAACTGCTGTAGGCTTTTCTAGCTCTGCTGTGGCATCAGACCAGCCAGGCTAGCCTTCACCCCCCATGCGCATCAGTGAGCCTTGGGTGCCCATGACCATATCGCGTATTCAGCAGCTGTTCTTCCTTAGCTCACTTTTTTGGTCTCTGACTCCGTCATCTACAACGTCACAATAAGGCCCTTGTCAGAGTGGCTCAGATCCTCACGCTCCAGCTTCCAGCACATCGACTTCAAGAACTGACTGTTCACATGCTGCCTGCTCTATCCTGCCCCCCTGACAGGTGCCATCGTAACTTCACTAGTGGTTGCTAGTGGTTTTAATCTTGTGGCTGGTGACATTTCGTGGCATCACGAGCAGCAGGTTTTGCAGGTCCGGACCTCAGCCCGAGAGCTGATCCTGGATCAGTCGTCCTCCGCCCATCGCACCGTATTCGTTGGTATACAAGGATCCCCGACCTGCACTCCAGCTCACCGCTCCAGCCTGACCTCGGGTCAGTCGAACAGATGTTAGCTTCTGACCAGGTGCGCTCGTTAGGCAGCAGCAGACGGAGCTTCAGGCATGGAAGGAGGTTGAACCCACAGGCGGACGTCCCGCACCGAAGCTCCGGCGCTCCCCTGCATGCAGATGAGGCATCATATGCATATCAAAGAAGGCCATTTCCAACATCAGCGCGGTTCACGGGTCACTTCGTGAGCGAACCCTGCGACGAGCCCGCTGCTGTTATCTGACTGGAATCTCAGATGACACCCACCGTCACGGGAGGTCCACGCTTGGGCTAGAGCTTCACGCAGGGTTCAGAGGCTGAAAGAAACGACATGTGCTGATTGCATGTTCCACATTCACGGCTCGACTGCCTCGGTGCCTCCGGCCCACCGCTCTCCTAATGGAAATATGCATTATTTAGCGGCCGGCCTGCTTTAATTCCCAACATGCGTAAACATTGCCGCGATATTTAGATTGGGTGAAATCAACCATGCAGCAATCAAACCTGAGGAAGGAACCTCAATCAACGCCTGTACCAAAACCTTTTGGGTCAGGAATGAGAAATTGCACGCTCGACTTCCCCTCGGGCTGCGAACGTGTCCCGAGGTGGGTTTTTTCGAGTGGAGCGCGCTCCGAAAGTGGCCAAATTCTTTTTTTTTGCGTCCTGGCAGCGGTTCGTCCTCGCTCTGGGCCTCGAATGCTCTCGTCATGGCATCGTGTTTCTCGTTAGAGCTGGAAATGAATAAAACGGGAGTCGCCCCTCAACCCGAAACCCCCTCGCCGATGGATGTTTTCCGAACGCTCGGGCCGTTTCGTATCCTGGCCCAAGAAACACAGCTGACTCACTGCATCGGATCCCGGATCAACACCCTTATTCTCTTTGACACCCGATACGCCACGTACGGGGGGAACGAGGCGAAAGTATGAAAGTAGCCTGGCCAAAAAAATCCCATTTACGCAACGTACACCGAACGCAGCCACGCAACCAAGACATGCTCTGCGCTGGTGCTATGAGGCTAATTTAGCTAACGTGCACAGCGGGTCTGCGCAAAAACATCATACACCGATCAGCCACAACATTAACACCACTGACGGGTGAGTAACAATGACATTTCGTTACAGTGGCACCTGTCAGGGGGTTGGGGTATATTAGGCAGCAAGTGAACAGCCAGTTCTTGAAGTCAATGTGCTGGAAGGAAGAGCTTAAGGATCTGAACGTCTTTGACGAGGGCCTTTTTGTGATGTTCTAGATGAGTCACACCTTTACCCTCCCAGTGTTGGGGGTTACGCTGTGATTGAGGGAGTCCTAGCAGTGGGCAGAGCTGGAGATGACCCCAAATAGAAGTCGTTGTAAACAGTTAAACCACATAAGCAAGACTGTTAGAGGTCCCTGAACTTTACTGCCATTGAAGTTTGATGATGGTTTGGCCTGATGCTACCCGTTAGCTACATTAGCCTTGTAGCTCCAGCGCACAACTAAAGACAGTTGGCTGTTTTTGGTCGCCGACAAAAGCATGTGGCGTTGGATCGGCAATCAACAATCACTATGGGTGATGACTAGTCGCCGACTCCGCCCGGATATCTAGCCTGTTAAACGTCTGGGCCAGTCGCCATTGAGCTACAGCCAATGACATTTATTCATTTGGCTGACGCTTTTATCCAAAGCGACTTCCAAGCAGAGTGGAGCAGAGTATTGGGACGGTACCTTGCTCAAGGGTATCTCAGTAGTGCCTGAGCCGGGACTTGAACCTGCAACCTTCAGGTCGCCAGCACAGTGCCCTAGCCACTAGGCCACCACTGCCCACTATGAGAGGGCAGGACACAAGTAGATGGAAAGAGGCGAGGGAAACCCCTCCCAATGATGGAGAGAGAGCATGGCTGCGTCACGGTGGACTCAGCAAACTGAACAGAACTAAATGACCTCTCTCTGTAGAACAGACCGTCCACACTGCACATGCTGTGTCCATCACTTCACCCTCATCCCTCTCTCTCTCCTTTCACACTCCTTGATCACGCAAACAGTGCTGGTTTATGTTGGATATTCATGTTTAATCTCTTGTTTGGTGCGAGCGCGGCGTCATTTCTGGCGAGATGTTTTGTGACAGAGCGTTGTTGTGTAGAGCCGACGGACCAGTGGTGCTGAAAGACGGTGTAGTGTAGTCCCTGACGTGAAAGTGACCATTTGTCATTGTGAACACACTCAAGCACCACAACCAAATGCGCCCTCTGCATTTAACCCATCACACGTGCACACGTGGAGCAGCAGGCAGCTACCAACAGTGCCCGGGGAGCAGTGTAGCGGGAACTCAAGGGAACTAAGTGGTGCCTGAGCCGGGACTTGAACCTGTGACCTTTAGGTCCCAGTGGCAATGTCCTAACCACTAGGCCTCCATTGCCCACAAGATAGTTGGTGGTGCCCTGCCGCCGCTCTGTTCACACTAAGCAACTGTTTGACTGTGATGGGGGTCTCGAGGTTGTGCAGTGTGAACAGTACAGAGATCAGACCACTTTCCCAACTTTTTCCCATTTTTGGATTGAAGCCGCCTTCATATACTTCACTCCTACCATTCATGCAACCTTTGGCCTGGTATTCCTGCCCTCCCCTGATGGCCTTGATCCCGGGCCTGGCTGCGTTTCAGCAGTGCTCTCAGAACCGACTCCGCTCGCCATGGTCACATGCTTCCCTAAATCATACAACCTGTTCTCCTCTCCGCCGTCCTGCTCAGATGCACGCGCTGGGCTTCCCCAAGGGCCGGGGCTCAGCGGACCTGAGGCCTAACGCCATCATCCGTCCTAATCAGATTCATGCTCAGTGCGCGTAGCCGCTCCACTCCAGCTGTTCCTCATTGCGCTTGGGGAGGAGGATCACGGACGCTGCTGCTCTAGGCAGGATTTAGGAGCAAAGAGAGATAGTAATTCAGGCTTTTACTCTCCGGATCACGTTACTGATGTGAGGCGATTTGCTGCGAGGCTGAAAGAGGAAAACGAGGGGATCTGGCGTTGAGGATTGTGGTTGTCGGGCCTCCACTGTGCTTCATTATCTCCATTCGTTCCTTCATTCTCTCCACAGGCTTATCTCTTTCTCCTGTTTCATATATATTAAATTATTGTATATAATATTTTTGTGTGGGCTCCTGCACCAGCACATGTTATTATTATTATTATTGTTTTAATAATCGCTGATTGCGTGTATATTGTATTTCCCTCACAATATTCATGACTTTATTAGTTTGTTTGTTTGGTAAAGAACCGATAGAAACGAACGACAACAAAACGCCCAAAAGCCCTCGTCGTTCTGGACGAGCTCGTTACATCGATCATCGTTATTCACCTACTTCTACAGCGCACATTCTGAGGAGAGTCCGGAACAGGCAAAGGTGAGTCTAACAAAATTCACCCAAACTGAAATATTTTAACCATTTAAATGATTATGTTAAATATTTATACACACACACACACACACACACACACACACACACACACACTGTTAGTATAATGAGAACATTTTGCGTGGCAGTGATGTAACCTGGCAGCCAGAAATGATGTGTGTGTATTCTGTACACTATGAACAGACAGAATTCAGAATATTCTCTCACTCTCTCTCTCTCTCTCTCTCTCTCTCTCTTCGTTTCAACCTCTCTCTCTTTTTCTCTCTCTCTCTGTTCGTCTCTTTCTCTCTCTTCGT
>JBBPDA010000001.1:49019706-49030311 GCA_037974385.1 Arnoldichthys spilopterus
GAGAAGAGGGGAGGGAGGGAGGAGAGAAAACAGTGTGGTATGTGCGAAATACGAGGTTATGAAGATTTGACCCAGGCCACAGGGGGGGGGGGGGGGGGGGGGTTGTGTGTAAACAGAGCCGTTTGGGAGCCACTGACTTACATAAAACTCTAGATGTTCA
Organism: Arnoldichthys spilopterus; assembly: GCA_037974385.1. Lineage (NCBI taxonomy): Eukaryota > Metazoa > Chordata > Actinopteri > Characiformes > Lepidarchidae > Arnoldichthys > Arnoldichthys spilopterus. The sequence continues at coordinate 49,019,867 of JBBPDA010000001.1, forward strand.
TTATTCCATCTCAGGCCTTAAGGTTCGAACAGAACGTGCGATAAATGCGAATTTGCTCGTCTTTACCGTCATATCCCTTGGGCGATGTGTCGCGGCCCTGGACCTTGGGTGCAATGGCGCGTTTGCCGTACACGTTCTGGCTGTCGAAGCTGTTGTAGTCGAAGCTGGTCTTGGAGTACTTCTCCAGCTCTTTGGCCAGGTTAGAGCGCGGGGTTGTCGTGGGGACGTTGTTCTTATAGCCATACTGGGGGATCTCCAGCTGCTTCACAAAGCACATGGGCCTGCAACACACGCACATACAGGATTACGCGATTCTGAAAAAGCCCAAAAGCCAAAGGCTGAGAAGTCCGGTCAGCCGTTCAACCTGATCTACGGTCACTCGGGCTTCCAGCTGGATGGTGCTCTCGACCAGATCATCCATCAGTGGGGCCTCCTGCTCACCTGTCTTCAGACTAGTTTAACCACCATGGATCATAAACGTTTGCTGCCTACCCCCCAAACCATAAACGTTAGAGAGAACTAACGTTAACTAAGGAGAATGGGTTCCTTCCTCCAGCTAAGGGAGGTTCTGTGAAGATTCTGTGAGGAACATCACAGCTGGGCTTCTCAATCCCAGCCCCCACTACCTCCACTGTGCACATGTTCCTGCTTTGCCTCGCTGAGCTCACCTTAGTCGACTCATTAGCTCATTAGCCAGCTCCTCGAGCGCTGGGTCAGGTGCGTTAGAGTCGCGGGAACACAGAGCATGAGAGACGTGATTTGCAGTCGCCGTTCATGGCGACTACCAAAGAGGCTGCGTGACAACCAAGAACATCTCCACTGCAGGATTAATTCCACAACGTCCAGCTCATTACGCAGGACACAGCAAAGCAACAGGGGCCGAAACCCAAAACGCAAAGTAGAACAAGAAAATAAGGACTTTGTTGCCTCGGATTATTCAGTAAACACAGAGTAGAGTCAAAGTCCAGTAAATAAAGATGAGTTAAAAATAAATAAATAAATAAATAAATAAATAAAATTAATTAAAATAAATAAATAAAATAAAATTAATTAAAATAAAATAAAATAAATGAATAAATAATAAATAATAAATTAAATTAAATTAATTAAAATAAATAAAATTAAATTAAATTAAATTAAATTAAATTAAATTAAATTAAATTAAATGAATGAATGAATGAATAAATGAATAAATAAATAAAATAATTAATTAATTAATTAAATATTTTAATGAATGAATGAATGAATTAATTAATTAAATACATTAATAAATAAATAAATCCACTTTTCTTTCTGCTGATGCACCGCTAATGCCATGTGACCTATGAACAGTATGGCACCGGGCCGTGCGACATCTGGCCACGTGAACCGTACACGAAATTGTTCTATTTTTATTTCGTCCTTAATCAATGCCGAACACGGTCTGTGGGTGACGTGATAAGGAAATAATGAAATCTTCCCAGACACAAGAACGCTTCCTGCTGTGCTGTGGCATCACTCACACCAGAGAATCCTGCATCTCAGAGCGTCAGTGCTGTGTTTATCAGAGTCTATATGCTGTGTATGGTATAAAATGCCTTTTCTTACACTTCAGTCGTTTTTTTGCTCACTGAAAACAAGCTGGACCTGTGCTCGTAAGCAGGTCAGAGTTACCTGAGGTAATCTCGTGTGCACTGCTTTGTTTTATGGCAACATACATTCCTGCCACGAAAAAATCTCACGAAATATGAAGGAACTATGCAAGATAAAGCAAAAACGACGATAAAAACATGAACTGTCTAAGAGTCGAGCCGCTCGGTGTTTCTCACTCAAACTCAATCATTGCCATAAATCACATGCCACCATAATGTAATAAAGGCATGAAGAAATCTGTCCAGAGACGAAAGAGCTTCCTGCTGCACTGGAGAAGTGCTGGCAAATGCAGTTAGCGCCGTTCGAGTCTTTTCTGGAATCCATGTACGGCCTACAGCTTTAATCTGGCCTGGGAGTTTGGTATGAACCCAAACGTGGCCCGAGAACTTTCTGTCCGAGCTTGGTCCGACCCATTTACTTATTTATTTGTTTGTTTGTTTGTTTGTTTATTGGGGATTTTAATGAATGCATGCGCTAAATGTAAATGACGTTTACTGTCATCATCAACTTTGGAGTCAGAGACGGACCCAAACCGGCCCAATGTGGAGGAAAGCCCCTGTTGGTGGCAGCAAACCGACTCTCCTACACTGCTCCAGTGTTCCCCAGTGCTGGTCCTGGAGGCCCACAGCCCTGCGTCCTCTCTGCTTTAACACGCCCACTTAGACACAGTGAAGAGACGATAATGAGCTGATGAGGTGGATCAGGTATGTTGGGATCTGGGAACTGTGTTCTAGGAAGTTAAACGTGCGGTTTAACACAGGACGATGACACAAAATAAACGCACAGATGGGTAAAACACCACGACACGAACAGAGATCTGAAGTACAGACAACGGCAACAGTAACAGGACACCTGGGCAAGGGGCGGAGACAGGAAACAAGGGAACAGGACAAAGGCGGGGCTAAGGTGCAAACACAAACAAGAGGACAAATGCACATGGACAAACCAAAACAAAAGCAGACTTGTTGGACGTGGACGTGTCAGAACAGTAGGTCTTTAAGAGCAGGACCCGGAATCACTGCACCGTTCCAGTTCCCTTTTATTTTACTCCTCACTAGCGCAACCTTGTGGTATTCAATCAGCAGTGTTGGACACCAACGTGCAATAATAATAATAATGATAATAATAATAATAATATTAACAATAATATCAATAATAACAATAATTAAAAAGTAATATTATTATTATTATTATTATTATTATTATTATTAACAATAATATCAATAATAACAACAATAATAAAAATATTATTATTATTATTATTATTAATAATAATATCGATATCAACAACAATAATAATAATAATAATAACAATAATAAAAAAACAGTAATATTAATATTAATAGTATTAATATAAATAATAATAAGAAGAATTATTATTAAGGTTATTTTAAGAGCATTTTTCATACCTTTAAATGCAGCTAAAGGTGCTTTACATTTAGCAACAACTGATAAAACAGAACATAAAGTGGCAAAAAGAATAATAATAATAAAAAAAAACATTTTAAAGTGATGAAGAGATTAAAACAAAGAAGATAAATGAAGTGAGGGAAACTAAAGGAGGTGGAACGTCAGGGTAAAATCTGAGGCGCTGCGTCGGCTCTGTCTGCATTCTGAGCGGTGTTGAGATTTTGAGCTTCAAAGTTGCCCTGTTCCATACGTACGATACAAATCTTTATGTTTTCTGGATAAAAACATCACGACACCTCACGCAATCCAAACAATCTCTCACAGAACATGTGAATAACTGGAGTCTGACAAAAACCTCAGACAGGACCGTATAATTCCAAAGGGGCGAAGTGAGAAATGTGAACCCAACCTCAGCACAAGGCATATGCTGCATCCGCGAACGCTCCGTCTTACCTCAGCACTCGGTCTGACGCTTGGTTGGACTTGGTGCCGTTGCAGGCTTGGTGCTTCTCGTGGGCTTTAGCCAGCTTCTCAGCAGCTGCGATTGGGCATCCCGAGAGGCTGCATCAACACAGAACAGGGGAGGCGTGTCCATTTATTTGACTGACAGATAAAATAATCCCTTAGTTAAATAGACCCTTGTTACTTGATGGTTTCATGCAGCAGATGTCGTCATAGCAGAGAAAACTTTAAGTGAAGTGAAGGTGGCTCTTTGTCATTGTGAACACACCCCATCACACAAACCAATGAAATGTGACCTCTGCATTTAACCCATCCACACATGGAACAGTGGGCAGCTATCAACAGCACCCAGTGTAGCGGGGTACCTTGGTCAAGGGAACTTCAGTGGAACCAGGGCTGAGACTTGAACCTATGACCCTCTGATCACAGTTCTCGCTCTGAACTACTTTACTCATACTGGTCTGCTCCTTCTTCCCAAATTTTCCAAAAGTCAACTGGAGGTAGATCATTCAGTGTTCTCACCCCCCAGACTCTGGAATTCTGTCCTCCCTGTTCTCCCAGAACTACGCCTCGTAACCCAACTCCTGACTTTTTCAACTACTGACTGTCAGTGTTCTTTGCTGTAATTGACCATTTGCGTCTGTAAAGTGACCTCGGGTTTAAAAAAGGTCAGTCTAATCCAGGGAGTGGAGAATGTAGACTTGGGCTGAGAACCAACAGACTCCACTAGAAGCTGAAAACTTTACAGCAGTAGAAGCTAAAAAAAAAATAATAATAATAATAATAACAATAATAATAATAATTATGATCACTATTGTTTTAATATTATTGTTAATTAATTTGTTTATTATTATTATTATTATTATTATTATTATTATTATAATAAAAGAAAAAAAACATGTTTTTTTCATGATTTGGGCCTTTTAATGAAAAAACTGTGCCACTCGATGGAAGTGACTCTTGAACATGAAAGTGACTCTTTGTCATTGTGAACACACTCAAGCACCACAACGAAATGTGACCTCTGCATTTAACCCATCCCACGTGCACACGTGGAGCAGCAGGCAGCTACCAACAGCACCGGGGGAGCAGTGTAGTGGGACGGTACCTTACTCAAGGGAACCTCAGTAATGCCCAGGGACTCGAACCTGCAACCTTCAGGTCCCAAAGGCAGCGTCTTCACCACTAGACCACCACTGCTCTTAACAGTTGCATTCATAAATGCTACTACTGCTGTAAAGTTTTCATCTTCCAGTGGAATCCAGTGGGTTGTTGGTTCTCAGCCCAAGTCTACATTCTCCACTCCCTGGATTAGACTGATGGTTTAATAGGGAATTCACTCAGCAGGTCGTAAACATCCAGCTGCTGTCGGTCAGGCCCACCACTGGGCCTCTGCCTGCAAGAGCAGTGGAGGGTACGGGGTTTGAGCCAAGGTTCGAGAGTGTGTGTGTGTGTAAACGTCATTTTGCTGCGGGCTCCGAGTGCACACGCTTCCAGACTTGCGGGTCGAGAGCCGAGCGTGTGCTCGTGCATGTTTGTGCATGTTTTTTCCTCCACGCGGTGCGCAGGTGGTGCTGGCTCGCAGGCCGAGGCTGCAGAACGCTGGCTTTGCTTCCTGGGTGTCGCCGAGGTGCTAATGGCTGCTGCTATGTCTGCCATCCCACACCAGCTGTCTGCACTCACACCTCCACCGCACCCCAAACCAGATTAGAATGACGGGCAATAAGGTGAAAGGGTGCGAGGTCGGAACGCATCACCCCACCCCAATTTTCTCCCGAAAAAACACCTCCAATGTATTTTAAAGCTCCTTCTGCTCCACCGTAGACATGAAGGGCGTGGCCAGAAGGGAATCCTGCTCGCCCGCTGCACCCCTCTGACACTGGTCTGCTCCTTGTCCCGAATTTTCGAAAAAGTTAACTGAAGGGAGATCATGCTCTCGCTCCCGATCTCTGGAATTCTCTCCCCTAAACTTTTCGCAACGTCTCTTCTCTCTCTTCCTGCAAAACACAACTACAAACCTGAACTCCCCTCTTCCAGACCTACGCCTCTTATCCCAACTCCTGACATTTTCAACTGTTGATGGTCAGTTTGTCTCTATAAAGTGACCTTTGAGGGTTTGAGAATTTAAATTATTATTATTATTATTATTATTATTTAAATTATTATTATTATTGTTATTATTATTATTTAAATTATTATTTAAATTATTATTTAAATTATTATTTAAATTATTATTTAAATTATTATTATTATTATTATTATTATTTAAATTATTATTATCATTATTTTTAAATTAATATTATTATTATTATTTTTAATTATTATTATTATTATTTTAAATTATTATTATTATTATTATTATTATTAATTTATTATAAAATAAAAAAATCTTATTTAACTATATATAACTTTTCCTGCTTATAACATGTATTTAATAATTTTTTTAATTAATAAAAAATAATTTATTTTTACATGACAATTTTCCAACCTTGCTCTATACCATAGAATCAGTGAGTTGAAGGCTGTTGGTTCAAATCCTGGACCAGTAAAGGTAAGGCTGAGGTACCCCCCGGGTCGCTACCCACTGTTCCTACACAGACGCAGAGCTGTGTTCACAATGACAAATGTGCACTCACATCTCACATTCTGGTCATAGTACTAATCTTCTGGCTGTTCCCTCACACAAGGCTGGAAGCAGGTCCTTCTGTGCTATAGCCCACAAACTTCTGTGCCTCAGTCTCTTCCCTTTCTACCTTCAGGTATGAACTGACATCTTTTCAGAGACAATTTCTATACTTTTCACTCTTTTCAGTGTTTTTAGTGTTTTGAGTGTTTTCACAATCCCAAGCGACCTTGGGGTTGTGAAAGGCGCTATACAAATTTATATTATTATTATTATTATAATTATTATAATTACGCAGTTAATGTCAGTGGTGGAGAAAACTTGCTGCTTTAAAATACTCTGTCATATTTTAGAGACGTTTTTTCAGAAGAAAATTCCCACTTAACACGAAACAAGGACATGCACACAATAGTAACTTTCACCGAATCACAAACGGGAACATGGCGTGGACTGAAAGTGCAGGGTCGTCCCTTTTCAAAGAATTTCTTCGGCCTTTTCGATGAGGAATAAACGAGAAATTATCAAATAATACAGAAGATGATAAGGTGCCTGAGAGATGTAGACACTGGCTCTTTAAACCGAACACTTCATTTTAAAAGTGTAACTTATCTTTCAGTGAGAAATTAAATATTTATTCAATGCAACCAAATGTATATCTGTATATCTATATGAATCAGGTACCATATCCATATCCTTAAATTCTCTGAAAAGGGGAGGACACTTCACCATAAATTCATGCTACGTTAGCATTTGTGTTCACAATTTTGGCGAAAAATGACTGTTTTCTTTTTTTTTTTTTTTTTTTTTTTGGAAAACTTGTCAAATGTGAAGGCTTGAAACTGTTACTATAGAAACCGGAAGTAAACATTATGTAACTAACGAGATGTGTTAATATTAATAACTAAACGCAGACAACAGTTCTAGATCAGCTGCAGTTTTCTGACGTCATGGGAGCAGGTGATCTGTCAGACCTGAGAGTGAAAGTGAGAGATTGTCATTGTGAACGCACCACAGCCCAGCACCTCTGCACTTAACCCATCCATGTAGGAGCAGTGAGCAGCTGACGTGGGCAGCGCTTGGGGCGGTACTTGTACCGGTCTGGGATTTGAACCGGTGACCTTCAGGCCACAGAGGCAACTCCCAAACGTCACACCACCACTGCCCAACCACTGGTCCACACGAAGACATTATTCTCTACAAAATCAAGTGCTGACCAGCAGAGCTGATGACTCCGGGCAGCGGAGATAAACGCGGCCATTAGAATAAACATTCATTCAAAACAACAGACGATGATGAAGGAAAGCGAGAGACAGAAAGAAAGGAGTGGAGAAATAACGTCCGCACATGGTGCGGCAGAGGAACACAGCTGGGTGTTCATAATCGCCGGCCAGGCTGAAAGCACTTACCTCCGATGAGAGTTCCTGTTGCTATTGACATGGCCGCGTCCAGTGCAGCCAGGTGTAGGACACTTAAGAACATTTTCATACATTGCAAGTACTTGACGGCAGAGAAAGAGAAGGAGTGGAAGACAGGGAGAGTTAGGGAGGCAGTTGAGTTAGTCACGTGAATGCTTCACTGTAAAATTGCTTTATCATAAGCAGTGCGTTCAAGTACAGACACCGAGCTGCATGCACAGGACAGCCAATGGAACGCATGCACATGCACACTCCCCCCGCCCTTCTACACCTCCGTCAACAGTCAGGACCGTCCCGATATCAGATTCCCTCATCGTTGCAGACGTGGTTTCTCCTGCAGCTCTGTAGAACAAATCTGCCATTCTGCACAACTGTGAACAAGCCAGTGTTGGGATAATGAACATTTCAGCCGTTGTAGAAGCGTTTCACATACCAACTGCAATAAAATGGTTCACCACTCGTCCTTCCTTGGATCACTGTTGGTAGGTACTAACTACTGCACACCTGGAACACTAGACAACACCTGCCGTTCCGGAGACGCTCCGACTCAGTCGTCTAGAACATCACAATAAAACACTTATGCTTGGCCATTTTACCTGCTTCTGGCTCCAAGAACTGACTGTTCACTTGCTGCCTAATATATCCCCCTGCCAACAGGTGGCACAAGTTAATCAATGTTATTCTCTTCACAAGTCAGTGGTTTCACTGTTATGCCTCGCTGGTGTATGATATATTTAATAGATATAGTTATACACAGTACTGTGCAAAAGTGCTTAGTCACTTAGTGCACAATGTGTGTTTCTGGCTTCTGAGTATAAAATATTTTAGCTGCTCGTGTTTAAATCTGATGTAAAAACAGCTCTATTCATCACAAACTCTGATTTTATGACCAAAGCCCATAAATGTTTCCTATTTGTAGTGGCAAAACGGGTGAATTTTTATCTTTTCTGGACACTACCGGAAAGTTCTAGAAACCTCTGGACAGTTCTCACAGTAGAATGTTCTGGAAGTCTACGTAGCATTTAAAGTGAAAGGAGAATGTTCTTGAAAACAGATACAGTATCTTCTACAGATGTTCTCCTACGAGAATGTCGAAAATTATTTAAAAAAAAAAAAAAAAAAATATATATATATATATATAAAAATATATAAAAATAAAAAAAGTTGGGATACAAGTATAAAAATAAAAAATATATCAAAATAAAAATGTGAATTCCTGCTGTCCTGGGTGAACCCCGCCTTAGGCCTGTGGTCAGCTGGGATTGGCTCCAGCTTCCCCGCGACCAAAAACGGAAGGATAAATTTCAAAATGTCATTGTCCTGAGCACAAAAGCAACGTTTTTGTGGAACAACAGACACGTTCTATTGATTTTAGGCTAAAGGGAAGACACACTTTTGTACCAGGAATGAAAATAAAATAAAACTCTGTGACGTAGTGTAATTATAATAACGATAATTATTATTTGCCCCCTGTAGAGTTTCCAGTATGTAAAACTGATGGTTATGGCTAATTCTGCCAGCAACATAATATGACCCTTAACTCAACATGTCACTACGGTCAGCGGTGACCAATATAAAGCGACACTTACAGGAAACGGTCCAGTCCTGATTACACTCACCGTGCCCAGCTGTCAGCTGATCTCAGCACAAGCATCCGGCTCCAGGACCTTATTATAATGATGCTGCCCGAGTAAGATGTTTCTATTCCTGCATCTATCACGACAACTGCGCTTGGACTTCCAGTTACTTTCGGCGCTAAGGACACATCAGATCAAATTTGAGGGGGATCACGAAGCGACAGACCAAAAGGTGTCTCCCTCACGACTGAAGCTTCGCTGCCGGCCTCGGTCTTTAACAAGCCTTCGTCTTCAATACGTCTCGCCATGAAAACCGTCCCCGAGATCCCCACTGGCACCAATTAGGTTAATGATCTTTCGGAAGTGGAGAGAGGACGGAGCGAAGGGGCAGGGAGCGTGTGCGGGGGTGGGGATGTTGGGAGGGGGGGGGTTACTGACGTACGCTCTTTCTCCTCACGTCTTCATCATCACCTCCTTAAACCCTAACCCTCATCCTCTCCACTTTCTGACATGTTAATTACTCTACACTGGGCTTAATTGGGCCTATCTAGACACGTGCTAGATCCTGGTGTAGAAGAGACGTCAGCACAGGCTTTAATAGACGTGGCAGGACGTATGCATGTAAAAACAGGAGGAATTTTCACTTTATATAACCTGTAATCTGCAGCGTTACTCACTCACGACTCCAGCCAGTGTTAAGTATCTTCTACAGCTTTTCTCCTACGAGTATCTCCAAAACTATAAAAAAATCTAAAAATATTTAAAAATAAAAATGCAACTTATAAAAATAAAAATATAAGATATAAAAAAAAAATAAAAATAAATATATCAGTTGGAAATATATATAGATATATATAAATATATATATAATAATAATATATAAAATATATAAATATAAAAAATATATACAAATAAAAATACAAGTTGCAATAAAATATATATATATATATATAAATATGAGTTTTTAAAAATAAAAAATAAAATAAAATGCACGTCAGATTTTCACTTTTTTTACTTAATCACTGCAGGCTTTAATGGACTTGGCAGGACGCATCCATGTAAAAATAGGAGGAATTTTCACATTACATAACCTATAATCTGCAGCGTTACTCACTCACGACTCAAGCCAGTATTCAGTATCTCCTTAAGTATCTTCTACAGCTTCCTACGAGTATCTTTAAAAGTACAAAAAAAATATAAAAACATAAAAAAAACATAAAAATAAAAGTGTGACTTGCGATAAAAATATAAATCTATCTATCTATCTATCTATCTATCTATCTATCTATCTATCTATCTGTCTGTCTGTCTGTCTGTCTGTCTGTC
>JBBPDA010000001.1:49349542-49360471 GCA_037974385.1 Arnoldichthys spilopterus
GTGTGCACGTGTGATGGGTTAAATGCAGAGGTCACATTTCGTTGTGGTGCTTGAGCGTGTTCACAATGACAAACAGTTACTTATTATTATCACTTTAGATGAGAATTATCCAGTATCTGTCTGTCTGTCTGTCTTTCTGTCTGTCTGTCTATCTGTCTGTCTATCTTTCTATCTGTCTGTCTGTCTGTCTGTCTATCTGTCTGTCGGTCTATCTTTCTATCTGTCTATCTGTCTGTCTGTCTGTCTGTCTATCTTTCTATCTGTCTGTCTATCTGTCTGTCTGTCTGTGTGCCTGTCTGTCTGTCTGTCGGTCTATCTGTCTGTGTTCAAGCTGCCCACACCTGATGAACCGTGTGCAGTAGTGTGGAGCTGTTCTTTTCAACCAAATTTAATTTATTAATTTTTCGTGGCCATTCATCGACCTACGTGTGCACGTGTGATGGGTTAAATGCAGAGGTCACATTTCGTTGTGGTGCTTGAGCGTGTTCGCAATGACACATAGTTACTTATTATTGTCACTTTAGATGAGAATTATCCAGTAATCCGGTTAGAAAGGTAGGTTCGTTTGATCAGGACGTCTCTTAATACTCAATCTTTAACCACTAATCAGATAATACGGCTGAGCTCAACTGTCTCTTCAACAGGAAAACCACAGGCTTCTTTCCAAGAAGCTGAAATGGTTCCTCGCATGAGGAGCGTCGAAAATTACTGTACATGATAAAAACATTTTCTCATTTATAACAACAACAGCAACTATTTGAGGGTTTTTTTAAGGTACAGAGTGAAAGAAAAATGCTTCTATACTCTATGACAATAGGAGCCACGTCACAGGTAGTTTCTGAACCACTGCAACATTTTAAAGAAACTTTACACCACATGCTGTACATATAGTCCACATTTATATATATATATTTTTTTTTACAAATTGCTGGCGTCGGGCCTTGTATCTCGAAAATGGCAACTGTACAAAACAAGCACCATAATATTCTTGAGTTATAATGGGGGTTAATGTCAAATTTAGAACCGTTTGTTTTGCTCCTTTCATCAATTATCAAATTTGACACAATGTAAATGTCAGCAGTTGTGGGTAAGGGTAAAAAAAATGGTATAAAATGACAAAAAATGGAGATACAAGGTTTGTGTTGACTTCCAAAGAAGTTTAAAGTCAATGAGTAAACCTGATTGGACAGAAAAGAGAATTTTTTTAGTGTCAACTTTACTTACTGGGTACAATCTTACCGAGAACTATGAGTTTGGTCCCTTGGCCAAAGTGTGCGGTAAAGCAGCAGCAGTAAAACAGCCTGCACTTCTTATGCCTGAACATTTTCTACAGCGATACATCACTATCTGCCTTTTTTTAACACATAGATTGTCCTGAGAACATGCATTCAGAACTCATCTGTTCATCTGCTGGTATATTGTTTGCTATAGACAGGTGAATTTTACAAGATTTTGCAGTGAGGCAGCAAAGTGAGGCTCCACATGTTTTGCCCACTTAGTATTTACTGACAGTGTCGTCTAAGTCTTTTGTACCTTTGCAAGAGTAAAACAGCCTTCGTCTGAGCTCGGAGGAGCTAAAAAATGCAGCACATTGGTGCATTATAACTGAAGCCAAGACCATTTTTACACTATAGGATGAATTTAAGACATTTCACTCATCTTTATGGTGTAATAAGTGTAGAATCTCTTACCTAGGACTGTAAGTCGAGTGCCAGGACCAAACACAGCTTTGTCATTGTAGCACAGAGTGCAGTCACTCCACATAATTACAGCTCTACAGAACACTCAATCTACCTTTAGACCTTTACTATTCCTTCCAATGTCATATAATATTCACTCATTATCAAAATTTTGCCGAAAAGACACGATTCCATACCACTGAACCACACTGAGTTCACGCAATTCACCTAGAAGATCTATAAAATCATGACTATTTTTTCGGTATAACCCCGAGTGTTGTCCAGTTCACAGCAACCGTATTATGTCAATGCAATTTAGAATTTTCTGCAAGAAAAAATACGTTTCTTACCGATTACAGTGAGTTTGGTGCCACCGCCAAAGTAAGCAGGGTTGTAATTGTTCACACTGATATCGAGCTACAGAGAAAACCCTGCTCTACTCTCACTGCCTGACCTGCTTGGCTTGAGCAGTTCAACAATTCCAGTTAAAATTATGGGCATTTGCGCACTATTTTGCCTTCCATAAACCCATAATCTCGTTTTTTGCGAGATGCCAGTACTACTAATGATTAGGGAAATAGATTTTCTTACCAAGAACTGTTAATTTGGTTCCTCCACCAAAGTAAGCCTGAGCGTAGCCACCAGAGGCACAGCATGACAAGTTCACTAATCCAATGACCCAGCCATGTGCTATAGACTATAGAAATCCATACAGTTCTTGATTAATCTCGTTTTTTACAGGTTTATCATGTCTGACATGTCTGGAATGTATATTAAGCCTCTACTAATTCCTAGTTTTGATCACACACATTTCAAGAAAACACATCCTTCGCTGGCCCCGGAAAAAGGCCATGCATCTGAGGACCACAACAGCAACACGGATCAATGCAATTCAAACACTGATTGTGAATATAACATCTCTCACCAAGGACTGTTAACTTCGTTCCTCCACCAAAATAAGCTTGAAGGGCTCCACCAGAGGCACAGCACAAAGGGGGGATAATCAAACTACCCAGCCAGCATGTGTCCATAGTCTCTACAACCCTATACAGTTCTCCATTAATTTCGTTTTTACAGGTTTATCATGTCGGACGTGTCTAGAGTGTATATTATGGCCCAAGCGTTTCCATCAGCCTCAGTTCAGAATTTGCTTTCTATGGGGGGTTTTGATCTCACACATTTCAACACTAAAATCAGCTCATACTGTACTGCAAGACACAGTGCTGTGGAAAACCAGTCTCAGTTCCTTTGCTGTACAAGATCTGTCCACAGAAAAATGACTGTTAAACACAGATCCATGAAATTTAGTTTAAATATAGAATTTCTTACCGAGGACTGTTAACTTGGTTCCTCCACCAAAGTGAGCCGGATACCCTCCACCAGAGGCACAGCACAAAGGTGAACTAATCAAACTGCCCAGCCAGAATGAGTCTGTACAACTCTGTTTTTGCTTTATTCTTTATTACATTTGCTTTTAAATCCTCAACTCAGAATCTAATTTTTTATGAGGGATTTTGGGCTAAGAGGGCATCTATTCAAATCTCACATCTCTCAGTTTACACTAAAAATCCACCCATACTGTAATACAAAAACAGTCTTGGTTCATTTTCTATGCAAACTCTGTCCACAGAACAATGACAATGCAGCTGAGACGCACAAAAGTGTAAAACATTGGCTCCTACTGATTTTAAGTACAACATTTCTTACCAAGGACTGTTAATTTTGTCCCTCCACCGAAGTAAGCTTGAGCGCCTGCAGAGGCACAGCATGCAACAGTCTGATCTAATTTTCCCAGCCAGCATGTGCGCTAGTCCCTGCAACTCCACTCCTTCTATCAGACGTCTCTACTCAGAATCTTTTATGAGGAATTTGGACCTCACACCTTTCAAGTTACACTGAAATCAGCCCTTACTGTACTGCAAGACACAGCATTGTGGAAAACCAGTCTCAGTTCATTTGCTGGACAAGATCTGTCCACAGAAAAATGACAATGCAGCTGAGGACCACAGCTGGAAAACACTGATTCCTGTTGATGTTTAATACAGCATTTCTTACCAAGGACTGTTAACTTCGTCCCTCCACCGAAGTAAGCCTGAAGGCCTCCAGTGGCACAGCACGTACATGCACTAACCAAATTACCCAGCCAGCATGTGCCATAGTCTATACAACTCTGTCTTTTGCTTTATTTTGTACACATTAGATTTTTTATGAGTTTATTCTGTCTATGGCATGTCTATAACGTACACTTTGGTCCAAGAAGTTCTATCAGAAGCCTCTACTCAATCTTTTGTGAGGGATTTTGATCTTTCAAGTTACACTAATATCAGCCTCGGTTCACTTCCAATACAATATCTGCCCTCAGAAAAATGGCAATGTAGCTGAGGACCACACAAGCAACATGCATATGCTGTTAAATTCTGATTCCTATTGATTTTAAATACAGCATTTCTTACCAAGGACTGTTAACGTCGTCCCTCCACCGAAGTAAGCTGGATAGGTTCCACCAGAGGCACAGCACAAAGGCGAACTAATCAAACTACCCAGCCAGCATGTGCCATAGTCTGTACACCTCTGTTTTTGCTTTATTCTTTATTACATTTGCTTTTATCATGTCTGACATGTCTAGAATGTATTTGAGAAGCATTTGAATCAGAACTTGCATAGAAACCTCTACTCAGAATCTAATTTTTATGAGGGATTTTTGGATAAGATGACATCTATTCAAATCTCACATCTCTCAAGTTACACTAGCATCCAACCAAACTGTAATGCAAGACACAGCATTGTGAAAAAACAGTCTGGGTTCATTTGCTATACAAACTCTGACAATGGAGCACAAAAGCAATGTGTTTATGCGGTAAAACATTGGTTTCTATTCATTTAAAGTACAGAATTTCTTACCAAGGACTGTTAATTTTGTCCCTCCACCGAAGTAAGCTTGAGCGGCTGTAGAGGCACAGCATGCAATAGTCTAATCTAAATTTCCCAGTCAGCATGTGCTAATCCTTACAACTCCGTCTTTTGCTTTATTCCTTATATATTTAGTTTTTCCATGTTAATACATAACATAGTCCAAACTTTTCTAACAGAAGCCTGTACTCAATCTTTTATGAGGAATTTGGATCTCACACCTTTCAAGTTACACTGAAATCAGCCTTTACTGTACTGCAAGACACAGCATTGTGGAAAACCAGTCTCAGTTCATTTGCTGGACAAGATCTGTCCACAGAGAAATGACAATGCAGCTGAGGACCACAGCTGGAAAACACTGATTCCTGTTGATGTTTAATACAGCATTTCTTACCAAGGACTGTTAACTTCGTCCCTCCACCGAAGTAAGCCTGAGCGGCTCCAGTGGCACAGCACGTACATGCACTAACCAAAATACCCAGCCAGCATGTGCCATAGTCTATACAACTCTGTCTTTTGCTTTATTTCTTACACATTTTGTTTTTACAAGTTTATTGTGTCTATGGCATGTCTATGATGTACACGTTGGTCCAAGATAAAATCAGATGCCTTTACTCAAACTTCTATGAGGGATTTTGATCTCACATCTTTCAAGCTACACTAAAACGTAATGCAGGACTCAGTATTGTGGAAAAACAGTCTCAGTTCATTTCCAATACAATATCTGCCCACAGAAAAATGACAATGTAGCTGAGGACCACACAAGCAACATGCATATGCTGTTAAATTCTGTTTCCTATTGATTTTAAAGGCAACATTTCTTACCAAGGACTGTTAACGTCGTCCCTCCACCGAAGTAAGCTTGAGTTAGTCCAGAAGCACAGCACATACATGCACTAATCAAATTACCAAGCCAGCCTTTGCCTTAGTCTATACACCTCTATCTTTTGCATTATCCTTCTTTACTTTGTTCATTGTGTCCACAATGCCTATAGCATATCTGTCATGTTCGCCATGTCTCATGGTTTACATTTGGCTGGCTAACAAGACGACAAACTTTCTGATATGTATACCCATATCTGGAAGAAAACATCAGAAAAAGCCAGAAAGAAAATGTAACTTTCTCACCTATTACTGTGAGTTTAGTTCCACCGCCAAAGTATGCTTGTTCATAGTTGTCACACTGATACTAAGCTACTGATAAAACCTCCATGCATCTGCATAAACCTCTCCAAACAAGTACAGAGGGCACATCTGCAGTAATCTAAGATACAGAATTACACAAAAAAGTGGCTTTCATGCCATTATTGTCACAATGTTAAAATAAATTGCTGGGCTTAGCAGATGATACCATGGTTTTACCAGGACTTTGGCTTATTTTCCATACAACTAGATAATACTTACAGTAAATGTCCCTTACTACAGTTTTAGCAAACTTTACACTATAACACAGATTTTTTCTTACCCAAAACGGTGAGTTTGGTGCCTGCTCCAAAATATGCTGGAGTATTTTGAGCACAGAGTTTCAAGGCTGTATCTTAATATCAGCTTAGAGTTTCACCCACAGCACTGCAACTTCATTTTGTTCACTTTAAAGCAGCCCTTACACTTAATCAGGCATTTTACACACACAGTCCACATAATCAACACCAAGCAAACCAGAGTAGAGCATCAGTGGAGGAGTTTATTAGTACTATTACTCACCTAGAACTGTGAGTTTGGTGCCTGGACCGAAATACGATGGCAAATTGGAGCACAGAGTTTCAAGGCTGTGTCTTAAATATCTACCCTTCACTTCTACTACTAGTTAATTTTGGTCTGTTTACAAAAGTCTATGAGCTAAATCATATACTAAAATTAACGATGTGCCAAATTAGCATATGAAGATGACTCGGGGCATTAATGTGATTTGATGTTTCTTACCAAGAACAGTCAGTTTAGTTCCTCCACCAAAGTGAGCGGGACTGTTTCCGTAAGCACAGCACTAAGACTTGTTAAGAGAACAATTTGAATTGCATGGTTTGCCAGACCAGCTTTCTTCTTTTCAGACATGTCATGTGTTTTTTGTAAAAATATTATGTCTGCTTGAGCAAACTGCACATTTTCTGCCAACTTTTATATATTTTTCAGTGTGATAAATGAGCTTTACTTACCAAGAACCGTCAACCTGGTGCCGCTGCCGAAATAGGCTTCATAATTTGCACAGCATTTGGCCATCAAGCCAAAAAGTGAGTCTACACTGCTCATATTACTACTTATATCAGCACTTTTTTTGTAGAGCAAGTACACATTTTTACCATCTTGAGCTACTGAAAATGGAAAAAAAAATTTTTTTCACAGCTATGATTTCAAAGCAAGAAAAAGCTCTTACCTAAAACTGTCAATTTCGTTCCAGCTCCAAAGTATGCTTGATAACCACCAGAGTCACAGTAGGAGTGTGTGAACTAATTTCCTAGATGTGTCCAACTGTAATCTTATGAACCTGACATGACATTTCTCATACATTTACCTAAGGCTTCATCTCTTTGGTGAAGGAAACCTTCTCATGTGATAGAAATTCATATTCCTGGATCTTAATGAATTCAAATGGTGTTGGAACAGTAATTGAACACACAAAAGCATTTTGTTTGACTCCCACAAATTTAGCACCACTGGTAGAGTAATACTGATATTTCTGATGTTGGTTTTAGAAGAAAAACTTACCTAAAACTGTCAGTTTGGTTCCAGCTCCAAAGTATGCTGGACTGCCATAATCACAGTATCAGTGTGTGAACTATATTCTCTCTCTAACGGTAATCTCAGGTGCCTGGCGTGGGGGATTTTCTCATGAATGTGCGTTTACACACCTTTCTTGAGTGAAAATGTACTTCAGATAAAACACAGAGCTGAAATACTGCCAATTTAACAGCATTAGGTTAAAACATTTCTTCAATTCTTAATTCTCCACAGATTGTTCCTTATCCACAAACTTATTGTAATGTTGGTTTTATCATCATTTTAAGAATGGAAAACATTCTTACCTAAAACTATCAGTTTGGTCCCAGCTCCAAAGTATGCTGGCTCACCCATATTCACAGTATCAGCATGTGAACCAATTTCAAAGCTCTCTCGGGAACCTGGTATGGTCAGTTTCTTATATATTTGCCTCAATACTTGAGTTTTTTTTTGTAAAGAAAACCTCTCTACTGCTACAACTGAGCAACAAATGTTCTTTAAACAGAACTTCAGTCATGGACCATTTTCTACACTGCTTAATCCTTATTATTGAAAAGAAAAACATTCTTACCCAAAACTGTCAGTTTCGTTCCAGCTCCAAAGTAGGCTTGGTAAGCATTGTCACAGTACAAGTTCATGAACTCATTTCTCAAATCTCTGTAGTACTAATTGTATGAACCCACATTTACCCATATTTGCTGTTCATGTCATGGTCATAGTCATTGGACCCAGAATACGTTACTGGCTGCAAATTAACCATGGAATATTTTTAACTTACCTAAAACGGTCAGTTTTGTTCCACCACCAAAGTATGCTGGATTAGCAGAGTCACAGTATACTTGGGTGAACTAATTTCCCAAATCTGTCTAATGCGAATCTCAAGATCATGATACCAAACTTCAAACACATTTTCTGTGACATTTTATGACACTCGATCATAACGAGAGCCTGCGATGGCTAAGTGAAAAATATTTTGGGTTTCTAAACCCATAGTCATAGACCTCTAGTAAATTTTACAAGCTAAAAAGTAACAATTTAAATTTGAACTTACCTAAAACAGTCAGTTTTGTTCCGGCTCCAAAGTAAGCTTCGCGATTGTCACAGTATGAGTGTACCTGCTAATTTCCCAGACTTCCTTAATGCTAACTTTATGAAGCTGATACCAAATTTCATGTGCTGTCACTCTAAAAATGTATAGCTTTGGTAAGAAAAGTCTACTCAGTTCTGCAATTGCTGATTTAGATTGAGAAATTCATAAGAAACATGCCATAATCGAGCAAAGCTACATGATAACATTTTGAATTATTGGAACTTACCTAAAACAGTCAGTTTTGTTCCAGCTCCAAAGTAAGCTTGATCACGGTTGTCACAGTATGAGTGCCTGGACTAATTTTACGGTTCTCTTATGAACCTGATATCAAATTTCAAGATTATTTTATTGCTTTGGAATAGTACGTTTCTAGCTGCATTCTGAATAACTCTGAGTGTCAGACAGGCCTTTGTAATTCCAAGGGGACGATTTGCTGTGATTGTCATGATTTATACTTTTCATAAGGTAATTGTCCTACATTCTGCTATGGCTGAGTGAAAATGCACTTTAGATGTACAAACGCATTATCCTGCACCTGAATATCTGCAAGAAAGCTACAACATAAGATTCTGAAGCATCTGAACTTACCTAAAACCGTTAATTTTGTTCCGGCTCCAAAGTATGCTGGAGATGTAGAGTCACAGTACGCCCGTGTGAACTAATTTCTCTCTAAAGCTCTAACGAGTTGGATAATCCACTCTCAACCCATTCATTGTGCCTTTCAAAATTCTTGCCATTTCTAAGTAAAATTTCCATTCTGTTACAGTTAAACAAACACTCCATTAACATTGACCTGAACCATGGAAATTTCCCACTCTCCAAGTTAAACATCAGATGACCTTACCTAGAACGGTCAGCTTTGTTCCAGCTCCAAAGTATGCTTGACCAAGGTTGTCACAGTATGAGTGTGTGAGCTAATTTCTCAGATCTGTCCAATGCTAATCTTTTCTAATATTTCTAGTAACCCAATTTTGTGATGTAAACATTTACGAATAAAAACAATCTTACCTAAAACGGTCAGTTTTGTTCCTGCTCCAAAGTATGCTGGGTAATTGTTGTCACAGTATGAGCCCATGAACTCATTTCCCAGATCTCTCTAATGCTAATCTCAGCGAACCTAACGCTAATCCCAAGAACCTCTCAAGAGCATCAGTGTCTCACCAATTTCATAACTTCTGCTATGGCATAAATGGACTTCAGCTCTAGAGATACACATCGAATGAATATCTGATGGAAGAATAGATAACAAGCTACAAAGTAACATCTGATTCAGATGAACTTACCCAAAACGGTCAGTTTTGTTCCAGCTCCAAAATATGCTTGAGCAGCATTGTCACAGTATGGATGTGTGAACTAATTTCTCAGATCTTTCTCATGCTAAACTCGTGAACCTGATATCAGATTTCACACCCTCTTCAAAGTCTGTGCCTTTCATAAGAAGAATGTTCAGGGCAGTGGTGGCTTAGTGGTTAGGACATTGGGCTTGGGACCTGAAGGTCACAGGTCCAAGTCCTGGGCCGGGCACTACTGAGGTACCCATGAGCAAGGTACCGTGCCGCTACACTGCTCCACGTCTTGGAAGTCGCTTTGGATAACAGCGTTGGCCAAATGAGTAAATGTTCCGCAATTTCTAGGTGAATAATTTAGAAATTTTGGAAATTCCAGATAACGGAGGACAATTTTACATGCTGCAGTCAACACCTCAATCAGTTACACTTACCTAGAACGGTGAGCCTGGTTCCAGCTCCAAAGTATGCTTGAGTGCCAGTGTCACATTGGTAATCAGTGTTTCAAAATTGGCCTTTTGGTAATCCATCACAACACGTGGAAGACCACGCTCTGCAAATCCAGAATGCCGTTCGTTCTAAATGCTGTTGGATCCAGAACCTGAACGTAAGCATCATTACAGCACTGAAAACCATGGTGGATTGTATCCACGTCTGAAATGCAATATTTTGCATGTACATGATGGGGAAAATGTACCAATCCTCCAACGTGAGGGTGAGAAAAGGAAAACATCCATCTGAGTAAGTCTGTCAAGTGGTCAAGTCTCATTTCACGCGTAATTGAGTGTGTGTCCCTGTTCTGTGGCGTGTCACCGATGACGGCAAACGGTGGGAGGTTTTTGTACGGCGGCTCTATGGAAATGTATCATCGTGCCCCCCCTGTCCCCACGGTGCTAAAGCATTATACAAAAACGAAAAACGCTCTTTCTGCCTCCCACCGGTCCTCCCCCCCCACACCTCACTTTATCTTTCATTCTCATCATAGTTTGACTTGAATACATTTTGTCAGGTGCTTCAGCTTAATCTAAACGGAATGTTGCTATTTCTGTGAGAACTGAGATGTTTGGGCAGGTGCATGGTTGACTCCAAAGAAAGTGTGTGTGACATAACAGCCCCACCCACATCCTCCTGCAGGAATCATCAAAGTGAAGAGTGGTTACAGTAGATGAAGTCAAGTGATTATAATATATAATGATTACATTGTAATGTGTATATAATAAATATATTTAAATGTATATATAATATATAA
>JBBPDA010000001.1:49375268-49389843 GCA_037974385.1 Arnoldichthys spilopterus
TTTTTTCTCCCTAAATAATAAAAAACATAATTTAAAAACTGCATTTTGTGTTTACTTGTGTTATCTTTGACTAATAGACATGCATTGTGAGCTGTAAGGTCTTATATAGACAGGTGTGTGGCATTCCAATCAGTATAATCAAACACAGCTGGACTCAAATG
Organism: Arnoldichthys spilopterus; assembly: GCA_037974385.1. Lineage (NCBI taxonomy): Eukaryota > Metazoa > Chordata > Actinopteri > Characiformes > Lepidarchidae > Arnoldichthys > Arnoldichthys spilopterus. The sequence goes on from JBBPDA010000001.1 coordinate 49,375,430, forward strand.
AAGGTGATCTCAAGGATGATCAGAAGAAATGGATGCACCTGAGTTAAATATGAGTGTCACAGCAAAGGGTCTGAATACTTAGGACCATGTGATATTTCAGTTTAGTTAGTAAATCTGCAACAATTTCAAAAATTCTTTTTTTTTATCTTTCAATATGGGGTGCTGTGTGTACATTAAGGAGGGGAAAAAATATTGAAATGATTTTAGCAAATGGCTGCAATATGACAAAGCGAAAAATTGAAGGGGGTCTGAATACTTTCCGTACCAACTGCATATATATTAAAAATAATGTTTAAAATTAATGTTTCTGCTGATATGAATGTATAATTTACTTGTATTTATTGTTATTTATTTATTATTATCTCTATGCAATGTTATCTTGCTGCTGTTGCTGTGATGTGTGAACTTCCCTATCGGATAAATAAAGTCATATAATCCAATTTAATTCCCAGTCCCTCTTTCCTTACCTTTATCTCTTTCCTGGTCTCTCCTGGCTTGAACACCAGTGTGCCCTCACTATATTCGTAATCTGAACCTGCATTAGCTGTGCCATCTTCTGTACGGTAGTCCACGTAGAAGGTGCTTTCCCCAGCGCCACCCTGACACAACACAGGTAAGGTCAGCATACCACAGTTCTCCATACACTGGCTGTGCACACTCTCGAAGCTGATGCGGCTGCAGGTGGCATAGTCATCCTGCTCAGATGCGTCAGCCTCGTCTGTGGTGACTGCACGCCTCGCATGATCCGCTGCATGCTTCTTTAGCACGTTGCCTGCTCCAATCATCATACGTGTAGCCTGGACACGATAGAAGGCCCGGCTCTTCTGCTGGTGCAGCAGGGCATAGTAGTTGGCGAGCTCCATCAGTTGCTCTAGCTCCTTATCTGGATACTTCTGTTTCAAGTCCTTCAGGATACGGATAACCTAAAGGAACAGATGATAGATGGCAAGATAGAGAAATAAATTAGAGGGAGATTGATGGCATAGGAATGTATTAGTATCCAGCTCTGGTGAAAATAACATATATCAGCAGCTGAAATGTTATTCTTATAATTACTATTATCAGCCTAATGTTGAAATTAAAAAACATTATTTCAACTGAAATTCTGTCATCCTATTTTTAGCTTGTGAACAATGTAGTCACCAGTGATATTTGTTTTTAGACTCCACAGCGGCCCTTGTTGGCCTCTCTGCCTTTCTCTGTAAAGTATTGAGATAATTTATTGATGTGAATAATGACAAATACTGATTTTCATCAGAAACTACAGTTTAGGTAGTTCGATATTTTACTTATTTAAACAAACATCAAAAATCAATTATTTCAGTTTTTGACAAATTTTTATATGTAAATGCTTCTAAAAGACATTCTATTCAGATCTAAGAGCCTATATCAGTTACACAGATACAAATTTAGAGGACACATTTTGTAAAATGTTATAAAAGTTAAATATGCAAATATTTTAAATCTTTGTTTAGCTATGTGTTTTTATGCTTAATTTAGCTTTTAAACTAGTAATACAAAGCTAACTGATGAAATAATCGATCTGTTATCAAAGTTTGTCTGGTATATGCTGTGGCGAGCAGAATGATTGAAGGCACTCTCAGCTTTCATTATGACAACAAAGAGGATCAGGGAGCAGATGCCAATGTTAACAAACTTGCATGGTATTATTTGGTAGGTACGTATAAGTTATTTTAATGTGCAGCCATTTTTAACACAGTGGTGAAACTAATATGGTAGTGGCATGACAGTGTGTATTGTGCAAGGATCTCTGTCAGACACACCAAAATCTTATCTATCTGCTTTTCTGACTATATAGTACAGAGTGTTAACTATTTTGCTGTGCCTGATGTACTCCCATGCCACTATTTAATGGTGGTCCTATGCTGTTACCTTTACATTGCTGGTAGGGGGGTCACAAAAACTGCACCGCAACAGCTTGTAAGCAAAAACATGTCTACAGTACACCTAAAAAGTGCACTATATGATAGCTGTACCTAATAAATTCAGAAAAAAATAAATTAAATGTGTGCAAGCATATGCATTTCTTCTCACTTCTTTGCGGCTCTCATCCAGTTCTTTTGTACTTTCCATATTAATGGTGGCGCTGTTGGAGTTGAGCAGGGTTGCCATGGCACCTGCACTGTTATTTGCCCCATCCCGGCAGTGTTCTGTGCTCATGACCCCAACTGAACCACTGGGTAAAAACTTCCCATCAAGGATCCTGTCTCCACCTTTAGGCGTCATCTCCCCCTCTGTCTCCACAACCACCCCCGTTCTCTTGTCGGCACGGTAACGCTTGGACATATACTGATAGAAGAGAAGTCTGCGATCTGCAATCCAGGCCAGAATCACACACACTGGAAAGTAGCAGAGAGTGACCAGGGCCTCCCACACCTAACACATAGACAGATCAAACATAAAATAGTAATTGTGGCATGTGCATATGTATTAACACTGTTACTTGTTAATTTATCTATTTGAATAGGTCAGACAGGTCAAGAAATGAATCATTATTAATTGTCAACTGATCATAACTCCAGAGCATAAAATATTCTTTGACAAATCTTGTGCTGACGTATAATAATCATGGTTTCCATGAAGCAGCCGGCTGGTAATCTAAAAAAAAAACTCTAAGATAGCACTGGCTGTATGCTGACCAGAAAATCTATGTAAAGCAAAGACGTTTAGCTAAAACAAGTGCGTTGGTAAACTGATATTATACATGCATGGAAGAGTCAACAAAAGGACTGCTTTTCTGCAACCCTAATCACACAATTCAATGTTTGAAGAATGCAAAACATCTACATAAGCCACAGGCATTTGGAAACATCATGGAAACAAATGCTAGGGTCTGATGGAGTAAAAACAGAACACTCTGGCCACACTCACCAAGAAATGTTTACAGAAAAAAATGAAACACCTTGCAAATTGTTAAGCATGAGGGTGTATCTATTGTTTGGGACTGTGTGGTAGCAAGAGAAAAAAGAAACATTGCATGAGTAGACGAAATAATGGATATACTTAATATTAACACATTTTGCATTCAAATGTGACAGTCAATCAAGAAAGCTGACAAAAGGTTGGTTTTTACAACAGGACAATGCAGCAAAAACACAACAAGACTTCACTGTTAAGTACTTGAAACACAAGACCTGGATTAAACCTGGTCTTGAAGTTGACTGTACTGTCAATGGTGTCTTATTACTGAAAATTATTTTAAGTTTAGATTGAGCCTGGGTTAACTGAATGTGCAATCATTTTAAAGTTTATTACCACTGAGCAGACAAAGACAATTGGCAAATAAAATCAAAGTGGAGCAGCTCGACCAGTATAAAAGTGTTTATTTAATTTTCTAATTATAATTTAAGGGTTAAACAGGTCACAATATATAAGGCAAGGGTGCCTTGATCATACAGTGGTGCATGAAATTTTGTAAAATATGACCTAAAACATCATCAGAGCTAGTCTAAACACAATTCTAAACATAAAAGAAGAGATCTCAATGAAACAAAGGAGACAAAGTGTTATACTTAGTCACTTACTTTTTGAGGAAAATGGTTCAATATTAAATATTTGTGAGTGGCCAAAGGATGTAAACCTCTTAAGATTAGCAGATGATTTTAAGTTGTAATTTGGCAGGTGTTTAGTCAACTGGAAGACAATTGGGTGTAGGTCAGGGGTGTCAAACTGCAGTCCTGGAGGGCTAGTGTCCAACACAGTTTGGCGAATTCCCTGCTCAGACACACCCGATTCAACTTACCTGCTAAGCGCCAGGTTTAGTAAATGTGTTTAAGGAGGGGAAGTACTAAGTAATGCTGGACATCTGCCCTCCAGGACTGGAGTTTGACACCCCTGGTGTAAGTGGTCATGCTGTTTTGTTTAAAAAAGTATGATCTTTACAACACATTTTGAATGTAAGAGAGATTAATAAGAGAGATTTCTGAGGACCTCAAAATGTAGATGTTGATGGCTGGAAAATATAACAACATCATTTATAAGATATCTGGACTTTGTCATGACTAAGTCAGACAGATTGTGTACAAATTAAAATCCAAGATCATTGTTACCATTGTACGTTGTAGGCCTGTGGTTTGATATGTAAATTGGATGCAGCCTTTTGGGGGTTGTGAGCAAATGCCTTGGGGGGTCAGCCGATTGTTACTTACTTAAACAAAACAGAGGCACCACTGGTATTTATGCTGTGGCACCCTTTGAAATGGAATATCCTCCTTCCCCCATGAAGGGTAAAGGAGTGTGATGTAAGCAGTCTTTGAACCCTCAATGGAAAGTCACATAATATCAGGATAACATACCAGATATACCAAGTCTGGAATCAAATGATTGCACATGCCATGAGGAATCTCATGCACTGATTTATATCACTCAGTGTTCTGTGTACATTGTATTATGTCTCTAAATTAACTGGTCATTCTGAGTGATTCCACAGCAGGACATCAGGATGCTCCCACAACTAAGCCTCCTGCTGTGGAGATTGGTTATTGGCTGGTATAACTGTTTGATGTTCAGGAGGCATAGTGATTGGCCAGTTTGAACATTCGATTTTTAACATAGATGGTCATTGGTTACTCTGATGTGTTTAAAAATTGGGTACATAAGTGTGAGTCACAGATTATCCCATTGGAACATTTTCCCCGGTGTCTGTAAGACATTGTCATATTTGATTATTGAATACACTCACCAGTACTTTCCAAAGTACTGTCAGATTGCATATGGCAACTTGTGTAACTTAAGGTAATGTAATGGTAACTATACTGTTAAGTTATCCTTAATGTTACTTCTTTATAATAAACAACTGTTATTCTGCTAAGTGGTTTTTCTTTAATGTCATTAAAGCTTTGTTAACGAGGGTGAGTATTCTGCACCTATTTCAGACAGAACCTTAAGAAATATCTAACTGAATAAGAGAATTCCTTAAGTCTGCCACTCTGGGTGACCATAATGTTTGTCAGACTATGAACAAGGCCAAACAGCAGTTTTGGGAATGCTGTAGTCTTGTTTCAACCTTAGTGACACCCTTCATCACACGATCACAAATTTTAAACCTAAACACACCACTGCTCCGAGTTCTGACTCTGTGTTCACTGGTGAATTGAATGCTTTCTATCCCAGGTAGAAGGCTAACAATGCTAACACTAATCTGGCTAGCAATAGCAGCAGCCTGCTGCTGGAGTTGCCAGTGGTGTAGCCGCGATTTTCATGCCAGCAGGCAATATTCGCAGGGCTCTGAAGCGAGTGATCATCAGGAAAGCTGCAGGACCTGACAGCATTTCAAGGCATTTTTTAAGGAGCTTATCAGATGACTGGTGTTTTCACCTCTGTCACAACATGCCCTCAAGCTTGAATGACTACCCCCTGTGGCTTTACCATATCTAGTCTTGAATGTATCTGAGAGGCTATTTAATAATAATCTGCTTCTCTAACTTCAATTCCATTGACCACCTACAGGCCAAATGCTGCCCTAACAGGTCTACTGAGGATGCAATTCCATACTTTCTGTACACCACCTTCACCCATGTGGAGAGTAATAAAAAGGGTTATGTGAGACTGCTGCTCATGGACTATAGCTCAGCTTTCAATGCCATAGATCCACTCAGACTGATTACCATTCATTACCAATCTGAAGGATGTAGAACTGATCACTCAGCATTATAGGTTGGTGTTGAAAGTCCTCACAGGCACACCCCAAACAGTTATAATGGACAACTTTGAGTCCAGCAAATGATTTTTTGAATTTGATGAATTGTTGCAAAAATAAAAAATATATACTTTTACTATATTTAATTAAAACAAAACTTAAAACTGATTATGTTTAATGTGCTTGACAAACTTAAAAATTTCAAAACCGCAAATGATTCAAAAGTGTGTGCTGCTACCAGATATTTATTTTAAAAACCCAGCTGATCTCTTAAATTTAGTAAAAGGCAGCTCTTCTTTGGCTATATTATAAGCAAAGTTTAATTTTATTACAATCTGACTCTTCACTGCCACTGCCTAATGCTTCCTGTTCCAATACAAAGGATGTGTTTCTTTGAGACATTGTGGTTTTATTTTTAGCATTTCAATTTGAAATGTTAACACTTCAAAAACAAAAGCAGTGTTACTGGCAATGCTTTGGCTGCATTCTTTGAAGTAAATTTAGTGCATCACATTGGCCATTTTATTGTACTCAAGTCATGGAACCCGGGCTAGCCAATTTTTCAGAAATGCATATATTTTGGTATTTTGGAGCAGTTAACTGACCTGATGGCATAAGATCTAGGCTGAACTTTCACAGCCAGGGTCAGGAATATGGCAGCATGGCATCTTGACCTTTTGCCTAGCATGTGTTTCTGTTTGTTGCTCCAGGTTGAGTAGTCTACAGGTTACAGTTTCACTAACACATATCACTGTAGAAAAATCTCAAAGATCAAAGCCAATCAGAGGCAAAAACACACACCTTCTCTGCCTAGGATTGACTCTGACTTTGGTGTTGTTTTTTTCATGAGTGTGGTTGGGGGAAAAACAACAACAACAAAAAAAAAACACATTCAACAAATGTGCAGTACACATGGATACTTTTGGGACTTTTTATCTTTAAATTAAATACCCTTTCAAGTTTGATGTAGAGTACAGCAAATATATTTACTTTAAATGCTGAAAACTAGTGTCTTTGAAGAAGCTAGAAAACCTGTTAGCTACTTTGCTGAGCTCACCTTGTCTTATGTCTTCAGCTACATCAGAACATGAAGAAAAGACTGCTGTTTCTCCCTCAGATGCCCTTTAATCTCAATTTACACTTTGTTTTCTTTTTTCTTTTAGTAGTGGTAAAAGAAACTGACCAATTGCTTTAGCCACATTATTTTGCATATTGGAGGATCACTTTTGCTTTAGAGGTGGGGATAGGGTTAAGTTGCAGGCAGTTCAGCAATAAAGGAAACAACATGTTTTTAGGCTTTTGACAGACTGTCCAGGCAGAGCCCTGTTTATTTAGGTTCACCATTACCTGTGGTCAGACAGCCCTATTTAATTCACAGTAAAAAAAAAAGGACATATCCAGTTGGTGAAGTACAACAAAAAACGGAGTGTCTCTCGGAAAACAAGGATGCTGGGTCAGCCTATTCCAGACACACTGCTTCTCTGTGTAGAGAGAAGAAACTATGCTAACACAAATAAAATAAGTCTCTCTTACATACCTCCACAATTCCAGGAGAAATGATGGAGAGGATGAGGTACAGCCATATATATGCAAAGATGCTCCAGAAGGCAGTGATGAAAAAGACCCTCAGGTGTTTAATCTTCCGAACCTCTCCATCAGGAATCACCCACACACAAATGCCAATGATCACAAACATGTTGAAGGCTGCACTCCCTACAATTGTTCCAGGACCGAGCTCACCTGATTCAAAACCATGCCCACACACCTGTACAAACACACACAAATAAAAAAGTGTAGTTAGCGATGGTTTGTATTTAAAATTAGGGTGGGGGTGCATTTCTAATAATAAATAATTCTGTAACATAAAATATCTTTTGTTCTGTAAAAGAAATGTTCTTTTGAATCTGTTGAGTAAAGCAGTGGGGAAAAAAAGCAATTCATGCATTTATCAACTCTGCACTGGTCACTCCACTAAATTTTACGACAACAAAAAAACTGCTTACGCCATCAGCCGTTTTTAAGTCAGTTTAATCTTGTTTTGCACTTATGCAGACATCTCAACCTGCAAAAACTAGTTTCAGGGAGGTTCAGGGAGAAAAATATGCATTTAAGAACAACAATAAGTATGAAAGGTGTTCATACTTATTGTGCATTCAGAATGAATAATAGTAACTCTGAATAATATAATCATTGCATTTTCTCTTTTGCAGTATTACTTTTTAAAATACTACAAATAACAGTGTTTATATTTACATATGCTGTAAATATGAATTGGGCTAATCTAGTGATAATAAAGCAAGCATGCAGTACTATAAATCACTCAAAACGTGCTTTTTTGTAAATAATATTATCTGGCTTTCATGATTAAAGCACTACTTATTTCACTTAAAAAACAAGGGTTTGTCTGTCCCTTGATTTGATAAACAATGAAAAGCACAGAAATAAAAACTGTCAGTGAGGCTACATACTTATGAAATTTACCAAACATATAAATGTAAGTATAAGTTAGCTATTAAAATGCAAATTCTAAATGCTTATGTAGAACATCCAATGCTATGTGCTCATATGTATGGTCATGTGGACAAAGTACACCCCAAGGGAACTCTTGATTTGAACATATATGAACAAGCAAAAAAAAAATATTAACAGATATAATATTCTTCTGTGAAAAAAGTAGGTTCCCCAATTGGCCTCAGAGGTTTATAAATTTGGTGACAATGCTTGATGACATTTTGGACCATTCTTTCATGCAAAATTTGCTCAGTACATTTCAAGATGTTTGAGGGATTTCATGCATGAAATGCTTATTTTAGTCTTACACAACAATAGAATGGGGTTTACAAATCATGCTAGTGTGCATTTAATCATAATTTGGTTGAAAGATTTACCTCTAATTTAACTTCAACATTTGGAGAGATGGCCATAAATCTTCAAGCACTCTTTGATATAATGCAGAATTCGAAGTTTAATAAATGACTGCAGGCTCTCCAGTCCATGTGACAGCAAAGCAACCCCAAACCATGCTTCACAGTTGGTTCATCTTTTGAAAAGCGGTGTTTGGTCTATGCCACACATGTACTGTTACTGGGGGCAAATAGACCAACACAATTCTAAAGGCCTGGTCTTTCTCCTATGTTCTTCAACAAACTGTACCCTTGTCCAAATGTTCTTTTCAGAGAGCAAAGGTTTTTCCTGATATGCCCATGCAGGTCAAATTTATCCAATTTCTTTCTGATTGTAGATGTATGCACTTATATACAAACAGTTGAAAGAGTTATTCTGCAGCTTTACAGAATGTGGGTCCGAGCCCCTAATGAGCGAGCCAATGGCAAGAGAGGAAAGAAAAAACTCCTTAAGCTGTAGGGAGAAACCTTGGGCAGAACCAAGGCTTAGAAGGGGAATCCATCCTCTTCTGAAAGTGAAGTGTAATGATGGCATGACATGCTTCAAATAACAAAGAGAACAACAGACCATATATGTCAGGTTTATATAAGACAGATACCACTTGCAGGACTTCATAATTAATTCAAGATTCAAAAGTTTATTGCCATGTACACAGTAGAACAAGCAGTTACACTGTCCAATGAAAGAAATAATTAACGGTACCTAATCTGGAGCACATGACGTTTTATGGACTTGAATGTCTGATTAAGGAAAAATGTGACTGATCTGTTTCTTTTATTAATTAAATATAAGTATTATAATTGATATTAGTTGTAAGGGGAGCTAAGGCTCCACCTAGTGGCCATAGCCGGTCTTCATCACCAGAATATTGATCTTTGGTTCCGCCCTTAAATCTCGCAGTTCAGTGTACAGCAGTACAGAGCATCCTGTATTTCTGTATTGTCTTTCTGGTTTTGATTTTGGACTGTGTATTTTTGGATTTTCGGATTTTTGTCTTGCCCTTGATATTCCTGTTTGCCATGTTTTGATATTGGACTTTCTGCCTTGGACTCTGATTCTGCCTTGCCCATGCCATATCCGTTTATCATGAGTTTGACCCCTGCCTGTTTAATGACTATCGACACTGCCTAATCCAAGTGGATCTTGTTTGCCCTGGTGACCATACGCTTTCTTACTGTGAATTGTGTTCTACACTCCAGTGAGCTTTATTACAGAAAACCTCGCCTCGATGATTGCAGCGAGTGGACCAGACAAAGGTGACCCCGGAATGAGTGAGCTGCTCAAAGCAGTAATGGAAGGGAGATTGTTAGGTGAGCCCATAACGAATTACATCAGTTATGGGCTGTCCTCATGGATTTAACATCTGCTCTCCAGCAGCTTACTTTGTCTCCCCCACAAGGCGCTTCTGGATTCAGTCAAGCACCCACTCAGTCAAGTCCATCCCAAGATTTGTAGGTCACTGTGCCAAGTTCACCCCGGAACATATCCAGCGAGGGCAGGCTCGCAAAACCGGAAAAGTTTGAGGGAGACCCAAACAAATGCAGTGGGTTCCTCCTTCAGTGCTCACAATATTTGTTGCGGTTTCCAAATGACTCGGATCAACAGTTTCTGGTTTCATGAGTTCTAGGGAGGCACACGCTTAGCCTTACCATCTGAGGTTGATGACATTATGTGATTCAAGTGATAGGGGAGACTTAACTGCCAAGTGAAAACTTTCTCAAAAGGTAAAGAGACACTCACCTCTATGACAGACAGCAGGATCTCAGGAGCAGATGAGCCTAGAGCCATAAGTGTCAAGTTGGACACGGTCTCATTCCAGATGCGTACAGTAGCCACTGATGTCTCTCCATTAGGCAGAGTGATGGTCACCTCTTTCTCCTGCAGTACAAAGATAACACATTAGTGTTTTAATAAAAGGTTGTAGCTGAAGTGAAACATCATAAAATTAAATGCAGAGTATGCATAATTTTACACACCAATTACCTAAAACATTATGACAACCTGCCTAATATTGAGCAAGTGCCCATGATGCTGCAAAAACAGCTGATTGTGGTGCACTATATGTTCTGTACCATAGTCAACAGTCAACAACTTTTTTTATCACAATAGGACTTCTGTGGGATTGAACCAGATGGGTTACCCTTCACTCCCCCCATGCATCAGTTAGCCGTGGGTGCCTATGTACCTCTTGCCAATTCACCAGTTGTCCTACCTTGAATTACTTTTGGTAGATTCTAACTACTGTATACTGGGAAGACCCAAGACTTGTTATTTTGTACTTGCTCTGACTAAGCCATCCAGCCATCACAATAAGGCACATATCAAAATGGCTCAGGTCTTTATGCTCACCTCTGTTTTCTGATTCCAGCACATCAGTTTCAAAAATTGACTCTTCACTTGCTGCCTAATGTACCCTCTGACAGTTGCCATTGTAAAGACATAACTGAAGAGCCAATGTTAATCAATCATAAATGTCATTCATTGTGGTCACTTTTTCACTTCTGCACATCGCACTTTAAACAATGTGCCCTTCCCACAGTTTCTTTATATATTTGTAAATATTCTTCTTATATATATTTTATTTCTTAATTTTATTTTAACTTTTATTTTATATCCATTCCTATTTATCATGTTCTCCTGCTGAGTTTACTGGTTCTTCTTGTCCAACACGTCATTGTACTGTTGACCCAATGTTACCATACATGTGATCAATAAACCGAACTTGAACTTTTGAACGTTATGGCCTATCTCTCTCTCTCTCTCTCTCTCTCTCTCTCTCTCGCTCTCTCTCTCTCTCTCTCTCTCTCTCTCTCTCTCTCTCTCTCTCTCTCTCTCTCTCAGGCTCCTCCACTTTCTCTCTCTACCAGCTCACCGTAGCCTCCTCGATCTCCGTTCTACCGTACGTTTTTCCGGCCTCCGTCAAGGCCGAGGGCAGTGTGTGGGCGGTGGGGTCCTGTCGCATACCAGGTGAATTCAATTAGCACCACGGTTGCAAGGACAAGCGCTGTGACGCAGCGCCTCACTGCTTCTCAACCCGGGTGTTAAATCAGAGCTGTGGGCCCGAATTAGACGTGCAGCCGTATGTAACACGTCTCAACTTATATCAGTGAACGCTTCCTTTAATTCTAGCCACAACGCACAGGTGGAGAGGTCACCTAGCCGTCCGGACGACTCTCGAGACATGTTTAGAAACGCGCCAATGCAAATTCTGCAAAGACGGCACGCGGGAAACCGTGGAGCTGTGGCTGTGAGGTGTTGGAGCATCCAGCAAGAGTACGTAAAAATAATTCCCCTCAACCCCCCACAGGCAGCAACACCCCACCCAACCCCACTGCAGCCCCTCTCCACCGGTCCGGCCAGCCATAAACCATGGCACACATCTGCTGCGCAGTTAGGAGCCATGTTTTACTCTGTAAATGCACCAGATGGGGAATTAAAGAGGGGTTACAATGAAACTTTAAATGAAGGGGAGAGAGTGGATCAACTAAAGTGAAGCAGCAGAACGCAGTGAAAAGGGGGCTGGGAACCTTGTGAAAGCCTCCCACTTGAAAATGAAGACCACCTTGAGGTGGCAACACATGGGACACGCGACCTCATAACTCTTTGTCAAACAACGTTCCCGAGCGCAAACAAACACGGAGAAGTCTCCGTGTATTCAGATGTTCGCAATTAGGAGCAGCACCGGCATTATTCTCCGGTCCAGATGAACTTTCTTAACCCCGTTTATACAGAAAAGGGTCAGTCTGGCCTTTTAATTTTCTCCCCTTATTAAAAAAACACTCTCTGAGCGCTGTCGACGCGCCAGTTTCTAAATGAAAAGAAAACGGTCACACACACGCCATCAACTTGCTTCAGACTTATTGCTACTCTGAATAAAATTCCAGCACATTGTTTTGCGATTTGGATCTTGGTCTGAATACATGCTTGCCTTGTCCCAAACTATCCCAATGCATGCAACGCCAGCGGAGCAGCACAGACTGAGGCAGCGTTGTTTTTTTAAAGCTCCCCTTAGACACAGTTGATGTGTTATTTATTAGAGAGCAGCATTTGAAGCAAAACTACTATTCACGAGGAAGCGTCGATCGTTCCTTCCAAAATCGCCCTTTGAGAGACGCTTTTCACTGCTCTCGTCTGTTTATTTGACCCTGTTCTTTCTTCTTCAGGGATGCAATGCTTGTCTGAACGAGCAAGAATCCATAACAAAGTCTAAACTCAATGTGGTTACGCAGAAACATTTTACCAGGGAAAAGTCTGTATAAGGGTTAGCGCCCGGACGGGTCGGCAGGGGTCGTTGAAAGCCCTGCATTTGTGGCCACGCCATGTCAGGCCAACAGGGGGCGTTGGCAATTCTTCGCCATGATGAGGGCAATCAGAGATTTATGTGCGTCACCTGGCCCACAGAGTCCTTGTCCCTGGTGACAGGTGTGGCGGCATGGTGCCTAGGCCACACCGAACCTGCCAGTAAAAAAAAATGCTAAAAGGTCCCTCTTCCTTTTTCCTTCTACCCTAACTCTTGTTTGTTTTTCGGACTCTGGAGTTTCGTTGCATTTGAGTCTCCGTCTCTTTCTGACATGGGGGTTCGGTGCCTTGTACAGGCTCCTGGCTGGTTGTGGGAACTGAACCAGTGACTCATTGTTCACAAACCCACTTCTCTAGGCCACGACTGCCCCCTTACCATTACGTCCTTCATTTACGTTCCTTACCTGTCAGGTCTCTGTCTCTGAAGGGGTCTTCCATCTCAAACACCCGGGAACGAGCTGCGCTGTCACACTCCGGCTTCTTATACCTGAGAGCGAGGGAGAGAGAGAGAGATTCAGCAACCCTGGAGCAGTTTCGAACCCTCTGAGGCACAATGTCGAGCATAAACTGTGGGAATCAAAGAGACGGGTTGAGTGAAAAAGCTGCCCGAGCCAAAACCAAGAGAACACAAACTTGTAAATCATGTTACGCCAATTCTGAGAAAGCAAACTGCGGAATTAAGACTATTTTAGAGCAGAAAAATAAACCCAGAGACCAGCATCTTCGCTTGGCTTTTTAAGAGAACGTGCAGCCTTGCCTCGGCGTGCACAACCTGGTTTGCCTTAGTTTTATACTGTCATTAATGCGGACAGAGGGGATGAACGTGTTTCTCGTGAATGCGGTTGGTAATCACTTTGCCGGGGCATGTGCATTTCATCTCCCAGCTTCACCAGTGGCATCGCTTTGTTTTCTGACTGTGTTCCAAAACAACAAATGCCTGAGACATGGGGATACATTGGATCTCCAGGTTAATGAGAGAAAGCTAAGCTTTAACCTTTAAAAGACCTGTCCGTGAGTTCAAGCACAAGTGGCAGACTGGGCTCAGGGCCCGAGGCCAAATGGCAAACGTTTGCCTGCATTTCAATTGCAAACTCTTCAAAGGCCCTTCAGGGAGCAGCTGATCCAGTCAGCAGTGTGGGAGGATTTTTCTTTAACCAAAATAATACTCACTATAATTTTTAATATACACTACTATTGTCTTTTTTTTTTTTAAAGTTTCACGTTTCTTTCCTTTATCTGTAAAAGCTTAAGGGCTCTGATCAAATGCAAACCGTAAGGCGCAAAGTGCAACTAACACTTATGGACGTGTTCAAATCCATTTTGCTATTTTGAAGGTGAACAAAAAAAGTTCGTCCTCACTCTCTTAATCATTCAGAGATGTGTTTTGGGTGTAACATGCAATAAACCAATCAGAATGGCCCATCACCTCCCCTTTAAGAGGCAGGGGCGGAGCTATGGGGTAACTATTATAAAGATGTGTTTAAACCAGACGGGCGTTGGGTGAGGAAGTGGAACCTGCTGCTCGTGCACGAGGTGAAAGCGTGAGAGCGCA
>JBBPDA010000001.1:49430597-49443644 GCA_037974385.1 Arnoldichthys spilopterus
TTCAGTTAGTTTTTGTGCGTCAAATAAGTCATTGGCGTCAGTGTAATCTGGCCTTGGTTGATTACGCGCAGAAAAGATGTGTATTTTGAAATCATCTCAGTTTGAAGGCGGTCAACATTACCTAAAGTTTGGTCAAAGAGTTTTAAAGCTAAGTGTCCGAATTCAGGCCAAACACCAAGTGCAATCACCTTTATCTGTAACCACTGTATCATTCGTATTGTGTACTGAACATCTGCACTCTGCCAAAAAGGTTTTGTGTGGAGTGAAGCCATAGACCAAGGGTGTCCAACCCATTCCTGGAGGGCTTGTATCCAGCACTGTTTGGCTCTTCCCCACTTTAAACTCTCTCACTACACCTGGCAATTAAAAGGTAAGCAGAACCAGGCATGTTTAAGCAGGAAAATAGTCAAATTGTGTTGGACGCCGGCCCTCCAGGACTGGAGATGGACACCCCTGGCATAGACAAACAACTTTTGGCTGCCTATTTGACTGCCTATGGTCATCAGTGGTCGACTAAAATGTGCCCAGTCCATTTATATCATCAGTCAATGGGGAAAATGACAGTGAGCGAAAAATAAAGTGTAGTTAGTAATATTCTGAGGCGTTCAAGAAATTTTTATGGTATTTCCACTAAATCAGCGTCATCTACAAATGCCTCACTCACACTCATTAAAACTGCCTTCAAATGTCTCTGGCTTTGCAGAAGAGAAGCTGTTACCGGGGGAAACCAGCATTTATATGATTTACGAGCAGTTAGTTCACCCAGGCAGCATCGCGTCAAATACCACCAAGAAAAATCACCAAACATTCCTGATCATGGCGCGGATGGGATTTGGAGCCTGCGGCCTGTGTCTGAGTTCCATAACCGCACCATGAAACTCACCTCTCTGTGACCTCCCAGTCCAACTCCAGGGACATACCCCTGCACCAGTGAACTGTGCAGTGGCTGCACCCCTTGCAACCCCTTGCCACATCCCATGCCCCCAATTTACAAGGCAGCCAGCACGTTCCCTTTTGTCACTTCTTACTCACTGCTCCTCCGATATGGCCCATGGGCGGGGTCAATTAAACTCGCACTATTCCCCCACCAGGTCAAGAGTTTAGTGGGTCACCACCGCAGATCCCGCCAGTTATCTAATCCAGTTCCATAAAGCCAGAGACAAATGCAGGAACATATGAAATAACGAGGCGTCGGTAAATTCAGTGTCCTAAAATCAGTTTAGAGGACAAGGTTAATTATTCTAGCTGTTAAATTGTATAATAATAATAATCATCATCATAATAATAACAGTGCAATGGTGCAGTGGTTAGCAATGTCACCTCACAGCAAGAAGGTCCTGGGTTCGATCCCCTGGTCGGCCACTGGTGCCTTTCTGTGTGGAGTGTGTGAGTTTCCTCCGGGTGCGAGTGTGAGAGTGATTGGTTGTCTGTCTATGTGTTGCCCTGCGATGGGTTGGCCTCCTGTCCTGGATGGGCCCATAGTCAGCTGGGATGTGCTCCAGCTTCCCTGCGACCTGAAATGGAAGAAGCGGTTTGGAGAATGCATTAATAATAATACTACTAATAATAATCTTCTTTTACTTCCAGCTGCTCCCACTAGGGGTCGCCACAGCGGATCCTCGGTTTCCACTGAAATCTGTTTGGCCGTCCGCATCATGATTCGACAAAAGTCTTACACCGAATGCCCTTCCTGACGTAACCCTCCCCATTTATCTGGGCCTCAAACCGGCACAAAGAAACACCCTGGCTTGTGCATCCCCAGTGGCTGGGCTAATAATAACAATAAATAGTTCACACTGGTAAGGGTGTATGCATGCATTTGAGCTATTTTTTGTGCATTACTCTGGATAACTATGTAAAAAAAAAAAAACTTCCATCCAAATAATGGTCCAAGAGCGTGTACCTTGTATCCATTTCACAGAACTTTGAATTTGATCCCACAGAGACCACAGAACACAACAGTTTACAGCTTGTTGCTTGGGCCACTCTCTGGGGTATCCCTACTGCAGAGAACTCTCACCATCATATAAACAGCAATCATGGGTTCTGGGGGGTGGGGAGGCTCTTGTTCTATTGGGGAAAAAATATTTAGACTTGCTCGGATTGTTGGAATCATTTTGCACATTGGTAAAAAAAAAGGAGACGCTGGGTTGAAGTTGCCTTCCTCTAATGCACTCAGTGGTCAAAATACACGTTGAGGTTCTTTTATACACACCATGACCTCTGCATTTAACCCATCCATGTAGGAGCAGTGGGCAGCTGGTGTGGGCAGCGCCCAGGGAGCAGTGCTTGGGGAGAATAGCTTGCTCATTGATACCTCAGTGGTACTTGTACCAGTCTGGGATTTGAACCAACAACCTTCAGGTCACAGGGGCCACTCCCTAACTGCAACACCACCACTGCCCCTTTGTGGAGGCCACCAAAAACACTGCTATGGCAATATAATCAGAGGTGAAGGTCACCGGTTCAAATCCCAGACCTGTACAAGTACCACTGAGGTACTTGTGAGCAAAGTAACCCCAAGCACTGTCCCCCGGGCGCTGCCCACGTCAGCTGTCCACTGCTCCTACACGGATGGGTCAAATTTAGAGGTCGCATTTCGTTGTGGTGCACTGTGTACTGTGTTCCCAATGACGGTCACTCACTTGTACGTTTCACTTTCACTATTCCAGCCGAGGTTAGTCCTGCAGTCTCTTCAGCTTGCTGTCCTGGTCATTTGGCGCCCCCTTGTGCAAGGTTTGGCTTACTGCAAGTCCATTGCATTGGGCCGCAACCAGAAAAAGAGAGTGAATGCTTCCCACAGATCAGCCATAACATTAAAACCACCTGCCACCTGGTGAGGAACTGAGACAGCTTCATCCCAGTCTCTGTGGTGAGACGCTCCTGAAGATTAGATGAAGCGAATCAAAAGTAGCGTCGCCCTAAAGTGCTGAAATGAGCATCTGGTGGTTCACAGACAAGATAAGAAGGATTCGAATTGAAAGTGACTCTTTGTCATTGTGAACACACTCAAGCACCTCAACAAAATGTGACCTCTGCTTTTAACCCATCACACGTGCAGCTAGGGGAGCAGTGTAGTGAGACGGTACCTTGCTCAAGGGTACCTCAGTAGTGCCCGGGCCTCGAACCTACGACCTTCAGATCCCAAAGGCAGCGCCCTAACCACTAGGCCACCATTGCCCACAAATGCTAAATGTTCTGGGTGGTATTGGCAGTGATTGATGTTGAGAAGCTTGTCTGTGCAAGGACCACCCGTTCCAGGGTTTTAGAGAACTTTAAAATGATTATTTTCTTTACACGTTTGCTTATTTAATAGTTTATGGCTTTAATCAATTATTTTATTACATATTTATTTATTTAATCTTTTATGATTTGATTTATTTATTTAATGACACATTTTTATTTAATATTGTCACTCATCACCCTCCATAAAAATGATCTGTAGCTTATAACATTTATAGGACACAGTGAGGCCTCCTGGAGCAGATGTGAAAGTGGAAGGAACCTGGAACCAGATATTAGTGATAAATCACTGAAGTTAGGAATGCAGCGCGATTGGCTGTGGTGGGTTGAAGTAAGGAGTCAGAAAGTGACTTATTTGTCATTGTGAACACACCCAGTCACATACAAAGTGCACCACAATGATCTCTGCATTTAACCCATAACACGTGCACATATCAACAGCGCCCAGGGAGCAGTGTAGCAGGACGGTACCTTGCTCACAGGAACCTCAGTGGTGCCCAGGCCAGGATTTCAAGCTGTGACCTTCTGTTCACAAGCGCAAGGTCCTAACCACTAGGCCTCCACTGCCCCACCACTGGTTGAGGCTGGTAAAGGTTGCTTGGAGAACTGTGGCAGGAGGTTGTGGTTGATTAGCTGAGATTAATTCAAGACACATTTCAACCAAAACCTTGAACAATACGTAAAATCGACAAAATTAAAAGAAAATGTAATTTTTTTTATCATTGTTTGGGAACAAACACTTTAGGCCTAATTTCTTGTTTTTATCACCATTTAAGTTATTAGTTGTGTGAGATTTCACCCAAAAGTGATCCAACCGGTGGATCTGCGACAGGGTCATGGGCACCCAAGGCTCACTGGTGCACGTGAAGAGTGCCAGCCAGTTGGTCGGATCCCACAGCCCAAAAAGTGACAATAAGGCATCAGAACATACAATGCAGCACAGTCAGAGCTGTTCCAGCAGCACGAGGAACACACGAAATAGCAGGCAGGTGGTTTTAATGTTATGGCTGAAGAAAATATCTGAGATCAAAAGGAGACAGTGCTTTGAGCCGCACAATTGTTTCTGTTCATGCCACAATGATGCCACTACAGCCCCTCCCCCTCCCCCCCACGTAAACAGCCTGTGAGATTATTGAAGCTTATGAGGCTGACTCCATTCCTCATCTCGAGGCAGAGTGATGAGGCAGGGGGGGGAGGGGGAGGACCACACAGGCCATATTGAAGTGACAAAGGCGCCAAAGTGCCCGATATTTTTAGCCCTGTGTCCCACGGAGGCGGAGCATGGTGGCAGGAGATGCGAATGGCGAACAGCAGGTGGAGGCGTTGATGGCTTTTCATCCCCCACCCGTTTTCCGGCAAGCCACGCCCCCCGGCGCTACGATTGGCTAGAAACGGAGCTTGGCTTAGCTCGAAGGGCGGCGTGTCGGTGAGGATGAACCGTTCGCCAATCGGCACGGTATTGGCCAATCACTGAGGAGGCGGGAGGGCGTTCCACTACTAGCCAATCACCGCTCAGAGGGCGGGATCAGAGGAATACGGGTGGGCGAGAGAGAAAACAACGCCAGGAGGAGACTGATGCGAGGGGGAAGAAAGGGAAGAGAAGCGTATGAACGAGGGTTAGGTTTGGGGAGGGGGGGGTATGACCTCTGAGTGATTTGGGCGTTCTCGTGGTTCGTTTTTGCGCGTGAGCGGCGGCCGTGGTTCGTTCAGCTCGGGAGGAAGAGCCCCCAGCGCAGTGGACCCCCGGTACAGCCCCCCACGGTATTATGCAGCGTGGACGGGGGGCTGCGCGCATCTGCTTGGATCAGACCACCACAGTGCTGGAAACACTCGGAGAGCGCAGAGGTCAGTGTCGTGACGTGAGATCCCTGGTCAGAAGCGCAGTTCTGGGTGTTGGGGGGGTCCGGGCCTGCTCTGCGGGGGTCCTGCAGTGGTGGGTCTCGGTGTTGGGCCTTCTGAGCACGATGGTTCACACGTTAGGATGTTTACGAGCTGCGATCCGCGCGATCTGGCGTGTGAAGCAGCGGGGCGCGTGGCCTGGTCGGGGTGGCAGGTCTACATCGCGGATAAAGGCGAAATTGGGGTCGAGGCGTTGGGACGAACGCGGTAAAGGCGCGAGTGGTAATTTATTATAGCGCACGTAATGCGGGTTTACGCGTGAGCGGCTCCTGACGCACTGATGTGGAGGAGATTGCCCGTGACTTAGTGTGTGTGCTTGCTGTCGAGTGGGGGAAGCGATAGATAGAGATAGATAGAGATAGATAGATAGATGGATAGATGGATAGATGGATAGACAGACAGACAGATGGCTGGGTCAATAGCTTGATGGATATGTGGAAGGATGGATAGATGGACAGATAGATACATAGATGGGTGGATAAATGGATGGATAGATGGGTGGGTACATGGACAGATAGATAGAAAGATAGATATATAGGTGGGTGGAAAAATGGAGAGATGATCAGGTGGATGGATAGATAGATGGAAATGTAGGTGTATAGATAGATATATGGGTGGCTGGATAAATAAATGGATGGATAGATAGATAGATAGATAGATAGATAGATAGATAGATAGATAGATAGATGGAAATATAGGTGTATAGATGGATGGATGGATATATGGGTGGCTGGATAAATAAATGGATGCATAGATACCTGGATAGGTAGGTAGGTAGGTATGTAGATAGACAGACAGATGGCTGGGTGAATAGATTGATGGATAGGTGGATGGATGGATAGACTGAAGGATGAATAGATGCATAGAAAGAAAGATATATAGGTGGGTGGATAAAAGGACAGATGGTCAGGTGGATGAATAGATAGATAGATAGATAGATAGATAGATAGATAGATAGATAGATAGAAGGGTGAAAAGATGGATGAAGAGATAGTTAGACAGACAGACAGACAGAATTGCTGTGTGTTCCAAAAATAGCACACATATGATTTCATCCCTCTTGTTGTTACCCACTATGCATGTAGACGTATGCGTTTATCCTGAGGGAAATAGGCCTCACTAGCACAACCAGAGCGTGAAATATGAACGCATGTGGAAGCTCGGCCCCATCCCCTGTCCTTGGATTGCATCACCCTTAAGCTCTGATCTGGCCCAAACAGTATAATCCCTGGGATTCCCGCAGAAAGTCTGTCTGTTTTATGCAATTCCATCACTGAAGTACCAAAAGCAGCTATTTTCCCCTTCTTCACTTTGCTTATTCCACAGCCTACCATGGTGGATCCACTGGAACCCGAGGACCAGAGTAAGATCAGAGCCCCGCAGTTCGAGTCCCCGGCTGCAGCCTCTGAAGCCCCCTGTCTACCCGAGCAGGACGAAGATGGGGAAAAAGAAGAGGCTGTTCATGGCGGCACCACAGACAAAGCTACAGCTGAACCTGAACAGAGCCCTCAGGTTAGCCACCCACAGAACAGCGAGTCTGAACACCCGAAGCTGCACCTGGACCTGTACAACTTTGACTCGCCAGTAGCAGAAGGCAGCCGCTATGTGCTCACCAGCCCCCGTTCTCTCGAGGCGTGTGCACGATGCGGAGTCAAACCCGTGGAGCTCCTGCCTCGACCGCTGTCCGACTTTGCGCGGGAGGCGCCCGGCCGCAGCATGCGTGTAGCCACGGGGATGTTCGAGGTGTACGAGAGGGACCGACACGCCAAACTGAGACAGTGCAGGGAGGAACGAGAGAGGATAGTTCAGGAGGAGAAGAGAAGGATCCTTCAGGCAGCGCTCAACAACGGCAGCAGATCACTGGCTCCAGAGAAGCCTAAAGAAACCGCTAACGATGGATTGTCCCAGGCGAGAGGTCATGGTTCTGCTAACTCGGACCCTGCGCCCAAAGTGCCACCTGCTGGCAGCAGTCCTTCGAAAACACATAGCGCGGCAACTTCACGCCCCACCTCACAAAGTGCGTCTCAAAACTCCGAACCGTCATCAAAAATGCCCATCCAGGGTGCAGGTTCCTCCCCTAAGTCTAGTCCAGCTCAGCCCATAAAAGCAAGCCCGGTGAGTTCGGCTCGAGGAACAGAAGCTGCTTTGAAAACTCAAGGATCCTCACATGCAAAACCTGTTCCGTCAACACCTGGAGCGCCAGTGTCCAAAAAGACTTCCAGTGCCCCAGCCAGGTCTGCAAATACCTTCCCCAGGTCAACACCAAAGCCCTCATCTTTTCCAAAGATGCCAACTTCACTGGCACCAGTGGTGTCAAAATCCACAGCACAAAGCCCTGCCAATGGCATCACCAGTCCATTTGCTCAGCATAACGGACACGTCATGGCAAGGTCAAAGGTCCGAGAGAGAAGCCACTCTTTAGAGTCCTTGCAAAGGAAACGGGAACCTGTTAGCTCCTCTACAACTTCCACCACTACCACAGCAACAACCACGTGTGCCTCTTCAGAGTCAGCATCCTCCTCTTACAGCTGGGACGGAACGCGAGACTACTGGGGCAAGAGCTCCAGCCCCCGCGCTCGCACCTTAGCCACTTTTAACTCTCTGATGGGCCGAAGCCTGAGCTTGGGGGATCTGAGCCACTCTCTGCAGACCACGCAGAAGGTGGAGCGCATCGTGAAGGAGGTCAAGCGGCGAGGCCTGAAGGCCGTGCCGGAGCGCGACCGCAAGATTGCGGCACTGATGCTCGCTAGGTACCAAGAGGAGGACATCATGAGCCAGACGCGCTACGTGGCACATCTGCAGTGGGACAGCGAGCGACGGCTGGAGGAGCTGCGTCGCGAACGCGAGGAGCGAGAGAAGCAACGGGCCATGCTTCAGTGCCAGAGGGCCTGGCAATCCCAAGTGTCCACGAGGCAGCGTCGACTCAGCCAGCAAGAGCGGGACGCGGCGGCTGCCAAGTTACGCCAAGCTGCTGAGAGCGAGGAGCGTTGGAGAGAGCTGGCTGAGCAGCAGGAGCGAAGCAGGCTGCAGAAACTCCAGCAGGTGGCCCGCGAGGAGAAGCAGAAGAAGGCCGCGCAGGAGCAGAACCTCAAAACCCTGGAAGAAGAGCGCACCTCCATGTTGGAGCAAGAGAAGCTGCTTCTCAAGGAGAAGCTGACCATCGCAGAACTAAAGAGGCAGGAGCGCGAGCACCAGGTCCAGGAGGAGCGCCGCGGCCTAAACCGCGCAGAGAAGCGACGGCACGCCGCCCTCATCCAGGAGATTGCGCGGCGCGAGGCGGACGAGCGCGAGGAGGCGCGCAGGGTGGCGAAGGAGAAGCTGTGCCGCTCCCTGGAGAACTACGAGCAGATCCAGGAGCGCCGCGGGCAAGAGCTGCGCGAGAAGGCCAAGCGGGAGGAGCAGCAGATCCAGAAAGCGAGGAAGGCGGCCGAGCGGCGCGAGCGGCAGCAGAAGGAACAGATGGAGGCGCGCGCGAGGGAGGCGGAGAAGCGCGCGCAGCAGGCTGCGGTGGTGGCTGAGGAGAGGGCCAGAGAGAAGGCCCAGCGCGTGGTGCAGAGCAGGATGGAGAAGGAGCGCCTACAGAGGCTAAATCGTCAGAGGGTGGAGGAGGAAGAGCAGCAGAGGCGCCTCGAGCTGCTGCAGTCCATAGAGCGCAAGCTGGAGAAGAGCGAGCAGATCTTCCGCGAGAAACGAGCCGTGCTGGAGAGCGCCCGTTCCGTGGCACGGGCCTCCTTCCACGTGAGAGACCGCGTGCGAGAGGAAACGAACATGCGCACTTTCGATAAGATGGTCCTGGAGGCGCAGTTGAAAGCTAGCTTGGACGAAAAGTGACCTGCCACCGTTGCTTACCCTTCCCATCAGCCTGCTGCTGGTAATGAGCTGCTTGAGCCTCCATGGTAGCCTCATCCCTGAAGTAGGCCCAGAGCTTTGCTGGACGTGTCCTCAAGTGTCATATCTCATGTCATGTCCATGTCTTTTCCCAATTGCTGGACCATTTATCACGTATGACGTCTTTTCTGCTTGTTTTATTACCTGGACGTGTTGGTTGTAGTATGTGGTTACGTTTGGTGGGACATGCCTGTTTTTTTCTCTTTGTTTGTACGTTTGCTTTCACTTGACACATAGCCGAACTGACGCAAGGACTATCCTTAAAGAGATCATTGTTTACCAGTCGCCACCTGGTCACCACTGCATCTCTGACGGTGCATCACGTTAAAGGAGATCAGAGGCCGAAGACAGACCTCTTCACGAGGCGGAAATGGTCGCAGGACCCTGCTAGACGTCCTACAGATCTCTGCTGACCATGAACCGTGATACGCCTGTCTGTGCTCCACAAAGCTGAAGCGCTGACAGAGCGGGTCTACAGTGGTGACATGGCGAAGGGTGATCTCAGCACAGTCCACCTGCTGATGAAGCAGTAGAGCCTTGGCTCAGCATCAGACTCTCTGCAGTCTGTCAGACTCAGGTATGTTTTGTGTGCTAAAAGAAATTCCTCAGGCATTTTTCTGTCTACTCTCTCATATCTGTAGCGTAGGGTCGATTACCATGGACAGCGTCTTTGACACGTTGCCCTGTTCACTCTAAGACAGCAGAAAACCTGTTGATGCTCATGATGGAAGCGTTGGGCTGAGAGATGCCCATTGGCCCAAAAATAGTTAGTCACAATGGGTCAATGGGTTTTCTGTTTGTGCTTTCACAGCCTTTAGTCTGTTTGAATCTTTTCAGAGGGGAATTGACCCCTGGGTTTGGTTTGTTTACCTAGGTCAGAACGTAGTATTCACACTGGACAGTGGTGGTTAGGAGCTTGCCCTTGTGAACAGAAGATTGCAGCAAGGTACCATTCTGCTACACTGCTACCTGGGTGCTGTCGATAGCTGCCTCCTGCTCCACATTTGGGGGTAAATGCAGAGGTGGCATCTTGTTGTGGTTGAGTGTGTTCACACTGACAAATAAGTCACTTTCACCTCAGTTCCTCACCAAAACTATTGTCCAGAACCAACCAGGAACGTCTCCAATAGCTATGAAGCAGAACACCAGACAACATTACCGTGTCTACACTGAAACCACGGCCTTCACCCGTCCTCTCTGTTCACATCAGTGCTGAAAAGCTGTAGGCTGGGTTGAAGACCATTGGCTTATGTGGTGGATCTTCAGGAAAAATTGTAACAGTGTCGATTAAACATGATGCCCTGAGAAACTGAACATATACCATTATTCAACATCAGAACCTGCAGACCAAACCAGTCAAACCCCATAAGTACAGGAAAAGGTTAAGCCGAAACTACTGGACTATTTCCTTAATTTTCCCTTAATCATATCAAACTATTTCTCTTTTTTGTTGCAATTGACCTGTATTTTTCTAAGATTGTGGCCTGTTCAGAGAATTACCCCCCACATCCCTCTCTTTCAGCTAGTGATGCCGTTCCCATTTGTCAACAGAGCACCAGTCTACTACTGTGTGAATACAAATTGACTTGCATTGTGGGCCCTCGATGTAAACAGCAGCAGAACCAGACTGCAGTCAGATATTTCTGGGCAAATTATTCACAACAAATCTGCAGCAGATGAAGGATGATTTTCTTCAGTTTTCACGACCGAAAAAAAAAACGGAAGACGGAGGGAGTGCGGATAATGAATTGCACTTTTATGCTGTGGTTGCCATAGCAATGTGCAATAGAGCCGGTGGCCCAGGCCTTTGATGAAATCACCAGGGATCATGGGAATGTGAGTGGGTTGCCAGTGAGGCAGGAGTGGGTGGGGTCTAACGCAGCTTTTTCCCACTACACACGGCAGAAAGTGCCATCTCATCCTGGCCCATTTTTAGCCGACAGGATTGGAGGACGGCTTAGATTGATATCTGCAGAAAAAAAAAAAAACACTGCACTGTGCGTTCCTGGTCAAGGCTGCCGCTGTAATCCTATCAGAGCTTCACTGTCCGTTTTTTTTTTTTTTTAATGGTTGTTCAATCCAGATCCTGCTGTAAAAAATGTATTAATTAATTAATTATCAAATTTATTAGTTTATTTTACATAATTTAGATACATAATCCTGCTGCCAACCTATTTATCTGTGTTCTATTATGTCTTCTCTGCTGCATCAGAAGGAGTTTAAAGTTAGGCCTAAGTATCAACTTTACAGCAGAAGCCAAAAATGTTTCTAACTTCTCATGTAAGTTAATGAAAGAACATTTAAGACCAAATGATTTTGGAGCATTTCTATTGGTTTGTTCATCATGAAAAAAAACATACAACAAAAATGGAGATACGATTTTTTCCCCCAGACAGCGATGGTATATATTAATTCAAATTTCCTGTCCACGACAATCAGAGCTGTTTCAGCAGCATGAGGGGTACACACTCATAACTCGGCCGGTGGTCTTAATGTTATGGCTGATCAGTGTATATTGCTAATCATCGGCAATATCATTCATAAGACATGACCCTGCGTTGGAACAAGACACAGAGTAAAATGATTATATTCATGCTAAGCTATGCTATGCTATGCTAAGCTATGCTAAGCTAAGCTATGCTGTAAACCTAGGAACTAGTGGTTAAACGCTTCATGAAGAGACAACAGTGAGTGTAGGGTACATACTATAACCAAACACTGACCTGAAGCACATTCACACACACCAGGTGCAGGAGCAGTGGGCTGCATACCTACGGTGCACGGGGGCAAGCTAAGTGGTTAGGTGTCTTGCCCAAGGGCACTTCAGCCATGGATGTGGGAGGGGGAAAGTGCTGCTTACTCACCCCTTCCTACACTTCCTGCTCCCAGGGATTGAACCAAAGACCCTCCAGTCACAAGCCCTCTTCTGTAACCAATAGGCCACAGCTGCCCCCCCACCAGGTTGCACATGCTGGAATGAGATAATCACAGTGTACCATGTTGATGAGGACGGGTTCCCCTTCTGAGCCTTGGTTTCTCCCAAGGTTTCTTCCTCCAGCTTTTTCCATCTCCTTTGGCTTGTTAGGGCCTCGGAACTGGACACGGTAAAGCTGCTTTGTGACCACTGTAAAACCCACTGTTGAGATTAAATTCACTTGACTTTTTTAAGTGAGTATTTGTCACTGTGAACACACTCAAGCACCACAACGAAAAGTGACCTCTGGATTTAACCCATCACACGTGGAGCAGTGGGCAGCTACCAACAGCGCCCGGGGAGCAGTGTAGCGGGACGGTACCTTACTCAGTGGTGCCCAGGGACTCGAACCTGCGACCTTCAGTTCACAAGGGCAATGTGAACCACCACTGGGCCTCCACTGACTTGACGAGTTCAATAGTAGTAATCGATTTGTGCAGAGTTTCATGAGCAGTGCTTAGTGGCAGTGCTCTCGTTTAATACGCGTGAGGTCTAGATTTAGGACCAATTCTGAATTTTGGGAACCCTCCCCACCTTATTTATCTTAGTTCACATGAAAAAAAAAAGAAATTTAATCAGGAAAAAACTTCTAATGAAGTGAGTGATTATTTGTCATTGTGAACACACCACAGCACAGCACACAGTGCTCCACAACAAAATGTGACCTGCATTTAACCCATCAGTGTAGGAGCAGTGGGCAGCCGACGTGGGCATCGCCTGGGGAGCAGTGCTTGGGTTAAACGTAGAGGCCACATTGGTGCATTTTCTGTGATGGGGCGTGTTCACAATGACAAATGGTCACTTTTACATATGGACACATTAACTGTATGTAGGTTAAATGAATAAAGCCCTTCATGGCTAAGTGGCTGCTGCTCTTATAGAAAGAAAGAGACTTACTTTGTCATTGTGATCTGAAGGTCGCAGGTTCGAGTCCCTGGGCACCACCGAGGTTCCCTTGAGTAAGGTACCGTCCCACTACGCTGCTCCCCGGGCGCTGTCGGTAGCTGCCCGCTGCTCCACGTGTGCACGTGTGATGGGTTAAA
>JBBPDA010000001.1:49735815-49746741 GCA_037974385.1 Arnoldichthys spilopterus
TTCCTGTCTTTCTTTGAGGAACATTGTTTTTAAACATTTCAATCATTTTCTCACGTATTTGTTGGCAAACTGGCGATCAGCCCATCTTTGCTCCTAAGGACTAGCCCTTTTGTGGATGCTGCTTTTGTAGCAAATCATAATTACAATCACCTGTTGACATCACCTGTTTCAAATCACATCATCATTTAACCAGTTTACCTCATTACTAGCCCTAAATTGCTCCTGTCCCAATTTTTTTTTGGAATGTGCTGCAGGTCTGAACGACAGGAAAGGATGTATATTTACAAATAAAATGATGTCGACCAGACAAAACATGAAATATCCTGTTCATATTGTCTGCAATGAAATACAAGTCAAAGTAAATTTAGAAATCACCACTTTCTTTTTTTATTTGCGTTTTCCATACTGTCCCAACCTTTTCTGATTTTGGGTTGTATACATATATATATTTTATGGTCACATTTTGCATTTCCATTGTGTCAAAATAACACAATTTGAACAAAAAAAGACAACGTTATACTAATAATAAAATGCCTGTATTGAAAATAGAGATGAATCTCTAATTTCCTGGTCCACAGTTACGTCATGGATGACATACATGCTGTATTAATGTTTCATGAAGGCACATACAAGGAACGAGCAGCGTCTGGAGAAGCGATGGTCGATCTTCATGTAGAGCGTTATGAATTCTTGAGCGAAACCCAAGACGGATTCTCATCACGACACTCTGTGTGAACTCGGCAGACTTCCACGGAAGGCCTGTTTAACAGTGTAACATTATGTCAAAGTCCTTGAAGTACAACAGAACTGTTCCTTCTCCACCTTCTCTGGGAGTTGTGCCGGAGGTACTGCAACACTGACAACACCACGTGGAGAGTTTTAGGTGATGACACCTGGAGTCCTTCATGAGAACTCAACCTGCACAAGGCTTCACAGGATTCCTGCGTTTTCAGAGACAGGGAACAACAACAACAATAACAGCAACAAGAAGAAGAAGAAGACAAAAAAAAAAAAAACAGTGCAGTTTGTTGATGTTTGCTTGCCTGCTTGTTTATTTATTCATTTGTTAATTTATTATTTGGAAGCTGTGTAAATTATTAATGGGTGTGCTTCATAAGCCAAACCGCTCCATTCATTATGCATCATTTTGTTCACTCTCGGACTTGGTTGGCTTTTTAAAACACGGCCGTTTTCATCCGACTCGAAATTTAATTCATGGAATTAATCACTAATGGCTCGTGTTTAACGAGCGGACTGGCGTTTTTTCGGAGGCCGAGGGGTAAAGTCGTCTGGGGGGGGGCTGGGGTCCCATGTCTGGGACTTCTTTTTACTGCTGTGATGCTGGGACTCTTTTCCTGTGTGACTCTCATGCAAGAGGTGTAAATTTGTGTATTTAACTCAAAGGGGAATTGAGGAAGCGATCCCTCTCATTCCATCTATTTTCAGTTAACCTGTGGCTTCGGGACGAAGCGTTTGTGTATATAAGAGCCGCAGCCCTATTTGCAGACGAATGAATTATTGCTCTTCGGTCGCTCGGTTTCAGTTTACTTCAGCAAACGGCTCATTTTAAGCATATTTACCAGGGGCCACACATCAGTCAGTTAGAATTTCTTACGCCAACGTTTACACAGACCTGCCACCCAGTCTCCCGAACCAGGGTCTTACTCCATTCCCTCAATCTGCTGCTTCAAAAAAAAGAAAGAAAGAAAGAAAAGGAAAAAAAAAAAAAAAAACAGGTTCAGTTATTTTATACCGGTATTTTGTAGCAGAGTGAGAATCCTTGGCAGAGAGATTTTACAAGGAAATGGCCTTCGCTTCTCTTTTCGTTTCATCGGACGGGAAATGGATTTTTTCTTCTTTTTTTTTTTTCTTAACAAGTGGCTTTGATACGAAGAAAAAACTCGAATTTACGACGTCTTCACAGCGACACGGACACTCTGAAGGATTTTTATAAACGAGGGGTTGTTTACACCAGTACTGACGAACTGGTCGAATGAATGGACGAGTGAGACGATGAGTGAATGCGTTAGTGCTTTTCTAGACACAAGTTTACTCAAAGCACTTTACAGGTTCATGGACCCACCAAGTCTGGCACAAAGGAAGCTCCTCCACGCGTCAGCTGTGTGGTAGCAAGAAGGCGACGAGGAGACGTTTTGCCAGTTTTGCAGTCGGGGGATTTGGGATTGGTTTGTTTTTTTTTGTTTTTTTTCCTTTGGAGGCTGTGACTGATCGATGAGTCAGAGGAGGAAGTTTGGCGAGGACGCCACGCCGGCCAATTTGTAGGAAACGTCTCGGGACTTCTTAATCACCCCGAGTCAGGAGCCAGGTTTTTTTACGTGGCGCCTGAAACGCGAAGCAGTGGAGAATCGGCGCCGCAGCGGCAACTACGCTAAGTAGGAGCTAAGCAGATTACTGTGACGAGAAAAGCTCTGTTGCATAACGATAAGTTTTTATTTTGTCAATTTCCGTACAGAAGTGATGCCACTTGTAAGATGTTGTAACTGTATCATGTATCTTTTCATCCTCTGTAAGTTGAATTTCAAAAATGACATTGAAAAAGATAACTCTAATAAATCACTATTTAATAACCGGTGTCGCTCCTAAACGCAGTGACGGGTAAAGTAGGACTGAACGATTGATCTTTTTTTGTATTGAAATTTACCATTTCCACATCAACAGCTGCAATTTTAATAATATCCTCTAACATCCAAGTGAGTTTCATTGAAAAATATATTTTTCAAATATGTTTTAAATAGATTTTGCCACTCAAATGTGCTAAAAGTGTGCACTTCAGTGTTTGCAGATTCTGCTTTTACCCAATGATCAAATCCCAAAAGCAAAACTGTTGGACAATGTCAGAATCTTTGAGAAAACGATGTCGAAATTGAAATTTCTTCGTTTGCGAACTCTCCCTGTGTTGGCGTGTGTTTCCTCCGGGTGCTCCGGTTTCCTCCCACAGTCCAAAGGCTGCAGTAGGTTGATTGGATTGGGAAATTGCCCGTAGGTGTGTATGAATGGTTGTCTGTCTGTGTTGCCCTGTGATGGGTGGAGCCTCCTGTCCTGCGTGAACCCCGCCTTAGGCCCGCAGTCAGCTGGGATTGACTCCAGCTTCCCCGTGACCCGGAAACGGAAGAAGCGTTTGGAAGATGGATGGATGGATGTTGTATTAACACTAGAGTTCCTAACGCCACCAACACCCCACCCTTCAAGCTTGCCAAAAGTGCATTACAATGAATACTTTTTACTATTTTTTACTTAAATAGAAATTGAAATACTGGTTAAAAAAAAGCTCAATTAGATCTTTTCTGCAAATCGTTCAGCCCAAGGTTCAAGGAATCCATGCTCTCTGAAAAGTGGAACATTTAGAGAAAATGATGAACTTTGAGGTAATTCAGGGAATTTTTAACCCCTTAAATAAACGAGGACTTTTTCCTGACTGTTGCACTTTCTCACGCCATTAGCAGGCCTTGCTCTGAGGTACTGTAAAAGACTGGCATGTGCCAAGCTGGGTCCTTTTCCAGCGAAACCAGCTAAGTCTTTAAGCTTGATTCGGAGGAACAAGGCTCTGAAATCCCTGCTTACTGCTTTAAATATTTGTATAAGTTAATACACGCAGGCAGCGATGCGTTATACGCTGGAATTAAGACGACGTACAATTGAATTTGCAGCTCTTTTTTTATTAGAACCTTTATCAGTTGGATATTTGACAAGAACCCTTTTGTTCTTTACTTAGACATTAACCCTCGAGCTCAGTTCTGTAAGTAAAGCAATAGCTCATATAAACCCAGACAGAATACACACCAAACACACTGCTGAACAGAATGGATCCACACCACTGAACACAGAACATCATCTGCCCTGAAGGGAAAGACTTCTTCATCTCTGTTTGGGCTTATTTTCTCTTCCAGGTTCCAGCGCCTTTTCATTCTGACTGATGTAAATACTAATTGCAGAAAAGCGAGCGATCGAGCTATGTTCCCACACGTGCTGTTACAGGACCTAGCAGGATGGAAGGTATCTGATACGTCTTGGTTCTCCTTAAGGGGGGGATCCTGGAGGGCTGCTGTCCAAGCTCCCGTCCTCAAACACCCTCACTAAACCTGCCAGTTGGAGCAGGTGTGTCTGAGCAGAGGAATCACACCAAACTGTGCAAGACACCAGCCCTCCAGGGTTCTCCTCAAAGAGGAAGGCTGGGAACGGTAGATACCACTTTGGTGATATGTCAGATCCAACAGATGCTAATGCCTGGATTTGACATGTGCTCTTCTCAAATATGCATTTGTTCAGGGCAACTGTGGCAAAGTTGGACAAGCACATATCTCCATCAACTTTGTGTGAAACTTTCATGGTGAATGGACCAACCGAAAAGCTCCAAAATCACTTGATGTTCTTCCATTAACTTACATTAGTGAGGAAAGGTTTTGTCTTCTCCTATAAAGGTACAATTGTGGAGATACTTTGTTAATCCCCGGACAGTGACGATAGTCAGCTTGGAGGAATTGTAGCACAAAACAAGGCAGATTGGATGTTTTGTTGTGTGTTTGAGTTGACATTAGCATGGCGGCACATTTGTTGCCATCAGATTCCTACTGAGCTAGTTTTGATTAGCTAGTTCTGTGGGGAAGCACTGAAACCACTAAAAGAAATCATGTACCATCGCTAAAGAAAAACGAAAATGATTTTACACAACAGACGGCACGATCTGATTGGCCGAGAATCACTGGCCTGGACTGTATTTGTGATAACCATCATTCTCCCGAGGACTCATCGCTAAGTAACTTCACCCCTAAGCTGACCATTAGCTTGATAAAAAAAATGCAGCTTTTTCGACTGGCAGTGAAACAGAACGAACTAGATTTCACTAGGGATGACGACAGACCCGTTAAAGCGTGTCTGATACAAAACTCAGGGCTCGTTTACTTTACTTTTTATTTTAATTTATTGAACTGTTGTATTAACACTAGAGTTCTTAACGCCACCAACACCCCACCCTTCAAGCTTGCCAAAAGTGCACGCCCCCACCACTTTTCGATATGCCTGTCAGCATCATACAATGTATATGTTTGTGCATCGTGTTCCCTTTCTCTGTTTATTCCTTTCGACCGTGGCCGGAGACACAGGGAAGCCATTGTCTTTGGCTTCTCAGCGAACACCAAACTCCGTCAAACTCTTTTCTTTCAACGCCTAATTCTGCCCTTATTTCCACTCGCGTTAGCACGGTAACGGTACATCACCCATAATGCATTGTTTTTAAGGAAGCCGCGGTTACCCGTTTGCTATAAAAGGTAGCGTGAATTTCCTTAAGAGCAAGGCATTATGGGGAATGTAGTGCTAAAGCACAAAAGTGAGTGGGGATAATGGCCGATCGGCCGTGAACACAGCGGCTTCCCTGTTGCCATGGTTGTAAGAAATATAGAAACGCTGAACACGCTGAACATGCACGTTTTAACATCCGATTTTTTTATAGTCAGGCAGTGTAGCAACTGTGGCAGCTCATAACACACTGACTGACTCACTCACTCTCTCACACACCTGTGGCACGAACGGAAACTGTGCGTTGATTTAATTGGCATAAACAGTGTTAACGTTGGGGGAGTGGACTTTCGGTGAGTCACTGCTTGCTCAGAGAGACTCTAATTCTCAGCAATCCAAGTGTTAACGCAAAACTTGTGCAATTGCAATATACATCACAGATATAACAGTCTTCTGTGACTGAATTACAGCTGTGATGTTATTCAATCCCTCTTTTTTGTCAATCCTCTTTATGGTTTGTCCAACACTTGCTAAAATGCATTTTTGAGCAAAGCACTGCTACATCAGGTTTCTCCTCAAACTCTCTCGCACGCCACCAACGATTTATTCATTTATTCAAGTAATTCAATACTTTTAGTGCAATAACACGATAGGACAGCAACACTCTGACAAAAGAGATGCTAGTTCAGTAGAAAACATTCTTCTCTCTCACCCACTGGCCAACAGATTAGCAACATCTACATAAGACAATTGCCTGGATTTCCCGTTTGATAAGGACTGAAACCCAGGCGCCGAATCTCAAATATTATATTATAAACGTTTTTTTTGTACAGAAATGAATTTTGATATAATAACACATGCAGATTTCAAAAAATATAGTCTGCTATTATAATTTTTTTTTTTATCTGTAAATATGGCATTTTTGGGGCATTTTTAACAGCTATTTAACGTCTCTTCTCAAAACCCTGACAAAGCAGAACACAAACAGAGCATCACTTTCCAAGCACCTACAAAATGCGACACTTTGTTTCTTTCATGCAGTCCCCTTGCACAAGATGGAAAGGCAGAAAGCAGATGAGATAAAGGGTTAAAATGATTGTGACGTGGCAGCAGGTTTGATACAATGACTCAACTAGTTTTCTCTCTTTCTGCAGGGTTTTTTCAACTCAAAGCAACTCACAAAGCCAGAGAAACATCTTAGAGTCTATAGTCACTAACTGTTTTACAGTGGAACTACCAAGCTGCTTTGGGAGTTGGAGATAATTTGAGATGTGTTGAATTGTAAGAGCATTAAGGTGCAATTATATGCAATGATAACACAATGTTACACATTTTTTGTTCCTGGCTTCTAAGCTCTATATCTCAACTGCTTGTGTCTAAATCCACAAACTCTGATTTTAGGACCACAGCCCACAAGAGCTTCATATTTATAGTGTCAAAACAGGCCAATTTTCATCTTTTCTCGACAGTCCCAGAAAGTTCTAGAAAGTTCTAAAAGATTCTAGACAATTCTAGACACTTCTGGAAAGTTTTCACAGTCTCAGAATATTCTACTGAGCATTTAAAGTGAATGGTGAAAACAGATAAAGTTCAAAATATCATCGACCTGAGCGCAGAAGCAACGTTTTCGTGGAACAACAGCCACTTTCTATGGATTTTAGGCAGGTAGGAATTGGGAAAAGACACTTTGGACCCAGGAACAAAAATAAAATAGAACCACACTTTCAGCGAGGCGTAAAATATGCTGTAAAGCAGAAAAATATTATCTAAAGTGCTGCATACCATCATGAAGCATAAAGATTACGAAAAAAAAAACGATATCGACAGTTGTCGTCTTCACACAGCTTCTGATCGAAAACTGAACTCGAAGGTCAAAATCGAAAGCCAATTTTGATTGGCGAACGCCTTAAACCGCATGGATTTTGTTAAAGTGCTTAGAATTAGCTACTGATCATCTAACTGTCAAACCATCTGAACTCTCAGACACTTCGTAACAACATCCAGTGTTATTTCGAGACCTCACTTCCCTGGTAAACCTCCTCACGCTCTCCCGTGCCGACTACGAACACCTTCCTTTTGTGCTTCCAAGGTGCTCAATCCTGCGTTTTGGCGGGAGTCGCCAGTCGCCTCCCCTTCGGTGCTGCTGCCCATCCGTGCCAGCTAGCTGCTCGTTTGCTACAAGAAGAAAGAGAGCATGATAGAGTGAGTGACAGATGGGAGCGGAGAGAGGAGAGCCACTCTCAGAAGATCTCATTGTCTCAGCTGCTTTCCTCCACCAGCTTGGCGCCGCTGATCCCGCGGTAGGTGACCCTGCTCGGTCGCACCAGGACGCCGTGGCCAGCCCGGCAGCTGAAGTAGCGGCGGGAGCCAACGGAGCCATCGTTCTTCCCCTTCGCACTGCGCAGCTCCAGGCCCAGCCACAGGCCAGGGGCAAAGTCAGCAGTGCCAAGGTAGCGGATGGTGCCCATCTCGTTGGCGCTGCTGAGCAACACTTGCATGCCCAGGTGCAGTCGGACAGCGCCGTCCGAACCAGAGGAGCTGGTGGTCCCTCCCACGCTGCTCGGCCCACGGGTAGACGCTCCGGCCGAGCTGAGCGAACCCCAGCCAGAACTCAGCGTGCTCCAGCGACGCCGCGGGCCGGATGAATGGCTGCTGTGGAGTCGAGCACAAGGACGAGTGGGACAGGAAACAACAACAAGAGGGAACTGGTTAAAGACAGACTAATTCATCCTGCTTCTGAGACGGTTTTTTTTTACCAAAACAAGCACTTGTGCAAAATGTTAAACGTGTGTGAGGAGATTAAACCAAAGGGACACAGTTTTATCCAAATGCTAATGCTAATGCTAATGCACAGCTACTGTACATGTGATTAACTTAAAAGTTACTTCAATTAACCTACAACACTGACTCTTCTGACTAGGCAGTGGTGGCCTAGTGGTTAGGACGCTGCCTGTGAGACCTGAAGGTTGCAGGTTCGAGTCCCTGGGCACCACTGAGGTTCCCTTGAGTAAGGAACCGTCCCGCTACACTGCTCCCCGGGCGCTGTTGATAGCTGCCCGCTGCTCCACGTGTGCACGTGTTGCATTTCGTTGTGGTGCTCGAGTGTGTTCACAATGACAAAGAGCCCATTGTGCCAGGGTTACCCTGCACTGTGCACAACAGAACAATGCACCACAGATCCTGTGCCACCTAAACCTTCCTGCAGGTCGTTTGCTGTTATGTACTGGCTCTGCTTTTAAAAAAGTGGCGGATTTTGACGTTCACTGTCCTGTAGTGGACCTCAGCCTATTTTCAACTTCAGTATCTTCACTGAGAGTCCCACAGTTGTTCTAGAGGTTGCTGAAATTCGGTAAAATCTATTCTACCCCTCCCATGTGATTCTGTCTGTGCCTCTAGGTGGGCTTCCATGGGAGGTTTGCAAAAATAGAAGCATTTTTTAAAAAATAAGTCGACTAAACATCATTGCGAATGGTTTGTTTCCATCGTATGATGGTGTGTGAGTGAAGCTGGGTCATTCCATTCCAACCTGATCTGCAAGACATGATTGCATCCACCGACACAGCTGTAATAGCGCGTAACTGAAGGCGACAAGGGCATGTGAGGCCCACAGTTAAGATGCAACCCCCTTGTACATGGCAGCAGCAGGGATTTCTGATAGGTCACGGTCTTCAAAAATTGTACAGAGGTCCTGCTGGTCCAAACCTTCCGAATGACTCAATATTTCATGAGGTATGAAGACACGAGACAGCTGAGAAGCACATAGCCATTAGCGCTTTAGAAAAAGGGTTAACTGGCTAAATTTGAGCATCTACTGGCTCCCAAACAAACGCAAACCCTAAAATCTAACCTCCAGATGTCCTTCGCATGCTTCATTGGTATTTAATAGCATTTAGTCATTATGGTGTCCACAGCTGCAACCAGCTCCCCATGGGAACGAGATCTACCCCAAGTGTGGCCAAGCTAGAAACAACCTCCATTTTTATTGAACCACTACTTAGACAGAAATTCTGATTTTTTCCCCCATTTCTTTACATTACTATACAATTTATTTTAGTTTTAATTTAGCTATTTTTAATCCTACTTTTATTCTTTTCATGTATTTTTTCTGGCCTATTTAACTGCTTACTTTTCCTTTTATGCTTATTTTATCCCTGGAAAGCACACTGAATGACCTCTGTGTATTACACAACAATTTTTGATCCAGAAAAGATAAAAATTCGTCGCTTTACCACTATAAATATGATCTTCTGTGGGCTGTGGTCATAAAATCAAAGTTTGTGATGAATAGTGCCATTTTTACATTGGACTTAGACATAACCAGTTAAAACACACCCCATAGACGCCAGGAACACAAACTGTAACATTGTGTCGTTTCATTTGCTTTTTGATGTATAAAATTCCATAAAAACACCATTTTCAATACTAAATCGCACTTGATCGATTTTATAATCAACTATATTTCTTCAAATGTATTGCATTGGATCTACAGAAGGAATTAAATAGAGAATTGTCTTCTTTCCGTCTTTCCTTACCTGCACTTACCTTTATTTTTTTTATTTTTTATTTGTTTTATTCATTTGGCTGACGCTTTTATTCAAAGCGACTTCCCTGGAGCAGTGCAGTGGGACGGTACCTTGCTCAAGGGTACCTCAGTAGTGCCCGGGTCGGGACTCGAACCTGCGACCTTCAGGTCCCAAGCACAATGTCCTAACCACTAGGCCTCCACTGGACCTGCAACAGATGTTTGCTTGTTCAAATATGTTGGAAAAGGTCAAGTTTCTTAGGGGTGCGCTTAGTTTTTCACACGACTTCTGAAAATGTCCCATTCGATTTCTGTATGAATTCAGTGAATTCTAATGAGATATTTTTGCCCTCCTTCTCTTACCGGCTAACTTGATTCCTCCGGTTCGGCTCTCGCTGTGTGGCGATGGCTGAAGAGGTGCTCAAACTGCGACGGATTCCTGGACGACACAAACACACACTCAGAAATGCAATTACTGCCATTTCTCTACGTTATCCCTCTCCAAGACTACACTCATGAAGGAAGCAGGCGGGCTACCGCAACCAGCTCACCGGTGAAGGTGTGACTGTGCCGGGAGGCGGTCAGTTCTGACAGGCAGTCCACAGATCCATGGATCCTGGGAGGAAAGTGAACAGCAGTATTAATGACCATCATTTTCAGCTGCCCATAAACGCACGGCCACTGGGTTCTATTGCACCCTCAGTATATGATACATACAATAAAGGCAGGCGGGAATTCACGGGTGCGTACTTAAGCAACAGCTGGACATGCCCTGCTGTAAAACCTCTGGGCCGATGCCAGCGATCGATACTGCAGTGTCTGCTCCTGCCAGTGGCTATGCTGCTTTTCCTGTTATCGCAGGACTGTGGAAAGCCACAGGTAAAATGCATCAACTTTAGGATGTCTGGCCATTTTCCAAACCCACATGTGTGCATTTTGGCAAAGGGTCTGAGAACCTTGTCCACATGTGGACGGGTATTTTTGAAAATTTTCAGATTTCCTTATTTTAGAAAAAATCTGTTCACGCGAGTACAGCTTTAAAACGAACTCTGTCCACACGTAAAGGCAAAGAACAAGTGAAAGTGACTATTTGTCATTGTGAACACACTCAAGCACCACAACGAAATGCGACCTCTGCATTTAACCCATCA
>JBBPDA010000001.1:49746841-49760545 GCA_037974385.1 Arnoldichthys spilopterus
TTGGGTGCTGCCCCCCCCCCCCCCCCCCCCCCCACAGGTGAACACACAGAATTACAGTCTGGGCTGCAGTTTGGCATTGAATAGAGGTCAACCAATTCGTTTATCCAAGATTTGAACACCAGTGTGGACTAGGAGTTAGGAAAATTCTGTGCTCATCTTTTGGAGATATGAGAGATGAGTGAAAGCTGCAGTATGTGAGCAGGTAAAGAGAGCCCGGCGAACTAAGCCTACTGTGTCAGTGTTAGGTTTCAGTTTCAGACTGCTGCACTTCCTTAGTATCTGGGTGAAACTGCCCTTTCATCCAGAAGGGGAGGGGTGGTGGCAGCAAATACATAGTGTACATACACGGGTGTGAGAAACAGAATATTTTTCACCTGCAATTCTCCTGTCAGGGAAAAAAACACTTTGCACTTGCGATTGCTAGAAGAGTAGGTCTGGGGAGGTGGCAGCAGAAGCACAATTGTGGCCCAAAATGGGTCTAAAAATACAATTGTACCAGGGTGGAGTGGTGTTTTCATTTCTCACCAGAAAAACAGCAATTCTGAGCAAACAGACAAAAATGAACTTATGCCAAGCCAAATTCACGAACTAGCTTGTGATTTCAAAACCTCATAACTCAACAACTACAAAATATCAATTTCATATTCAATGTCCCGGCAAGGCAAATTTATATTGCACCTTATCATACACAGAGGTCATTCAATGAGCTTTACAGAGATAAAATAAGCACAAAAATAAATGTACGCAGTCACGTCCTCATCTACGCAGTCACGTCCTCATCTACGCAGTCACGTCCTCATCTACGCAGTCCGGTCCTCATCTACGCAGTCACGTCCTCATCTACGCAGTCACGTCCTCATCTACGCAGTCACGTCCTCATCTACGCAGTCACGTCCTCATCTACCCGGTCACGTCCTCATCTACACAGTCATGTCCTCATCTACACAGTCACGTCCTCATCTACGCAGTCACGTCCTCATCTACGCGGTCACGTCCTCCTCTACGCAGTCACGTCCTCATCTACCCGGTCACGTCCTCATCTACCCTGTTCATATTAATTTTTCACATTAATCACTTTTGTTGACATCCAACCTTGCAGAAAATATTTGATGATAAAACTCCTTAAAATTACAATTCACATGCTATTTTAGAGACAAAACTGTTTGTTTTTTAATGCTTAATACTTGCTTAATTTTTAATAAATCTGGATCTAATTTAGCTTCCAGAACAGCGTGGCCTTTATTAAGGCTGCTCAGTACAGTTTTGCCATCATCATAACTCTGCTGGTGCACCTGAAGCACCGTAAGACCTTGATTTTGGTGGAAGCTCTGCAAAATGAATGATCATCTGACTATGTTTGCTTTAAAAAAAAAAAAAGAAAAAAGAAGACCCCCTACTGTAGCAAAAAACGAATGAAGACTAGCATACAATTATATAGCCGCGACCTTGTAAACTGACTCTCTATTTCTCTGCCTTGTTTTTCATTTTCCAATCCATTTTCCAGGGCTTTTACTTTGTGCTCTAACAAACACAGGCAGCAGGAGTCAGGAGTCATTGATCGCGAGCTGTTTGGAGGAACTGTAGTGCTGCATGACCAGCATCTGAATAATGAGGCAAGACGCAT
Source organism: Arnoldichthys spilopterus (assembly GCA_037974385.1). Lineage (NCBI taxonomy): Eukaryota > Metazoa > Chordata > Actinopteri > Characiformes > Lepidarchidae > Arnoldichthys > Arnoldichthys spilopterus. Next base: position 49,748,466 of record JBBPDA010000001.1, read on the forward strand.
CACACTGTGACGACACGATTAAGACAAATATTCATTCGTTCAAATGTTAAAGTCATTCTACTCAACACCAGATGTAACGCAGACCTATGATCAGGCAGAGGCACTGGGCCGATATCAGCAGAACGTGCTGGATCTGACGACGACAGGAAAACAAGGGGCTTTAATTAGAAACGGCTCAGCTTGAGGCCGGACTGTTAAAGAACCTCTGAAACTGTTTCGTCTCTTAAAGGGAAAGATCAGAATCAGTCTGAGTCCATACTGAAGGTTTCAGTGCTTGCATCAGAAAAGAAAACGTGGGATGATGCAATAAAAAAGGACATAAATAAAAGAAGAGGTATATCATGCTACAGCAAGAAAATAAAAGGTCACAAATTGTTACATTTAACTTAAAAACATATTTTTAAATTTTCCATGGAACAAAAAAAAATGAGCAGGACCGACCAGGTCTAGCTTCCAAATAAAAAAAAAAATCTCTCTCTCTTTCTCGCTCTCTCTCTCTGTTCCACTCTCTCTCTCTCTTTCACTCTCTCTCTCTCTCTCTCTTCCACTCTCTCTCTCTCTTTCACTCTCTCTCTCTCTCTCTTCCACTCTCTCTCTCTTCCACTCTCTCTCTCTCTCTTCCACTCTCTCTCTTTCTCACTCACTTTCTCTCTCCCTCGCTCTCTCTTCCACTCTCTCTCTCTCACTCTCTTCCACTCTCTCTCTCTCTCTCTCTTCCACACTAATTCCTTTCTCTTTCTCTCTCTCTCTTCTAAACTCATTCCTTTCTTTCTCTCTCTCTCTTCCACACTCATTCCTCTCTCTCTCTCTCTCTCTCTCTTCCACACTCATTCCTTTCTCTCTATATCTACCTATCCATCCACCTTCCTGCTTCTGTCTGTGTCTGTCGCGTGCTTAGTTTGTCATGTGACTGATAGAGCAGTAGTAGCATGGCTGACTCTCACCTATGCTTATTGTTAGGACTTTGCCCTTGTGAACAGAAGGTTGCTGGTTCAAGTTCCAACCCAGGTACCACTGAGGGACCCTTGAGCAACGTACCGTCCCACTACACTGCTCCCCGGGCGCTACTGATAGCTGCCCACTGTGTCCACGTGTGATGAGGTAAACGCAGAGGTCATATTTTGTTGTGGGGCCCTTTGCGTGATGGGGTGTGTTCACGATGACTAATAAGCAACAACAACAGCCGACTTGAATACCGAAGTGTGCAAAGTGCCTGGGTTGGGACTTGAACTTGCAACCTTCTGCTCACAAGAGCAATGTCCTAACCATCGCAGCTGACGCAAAACACAGACTCGAGCGGGCCACAGAGGGTCATTCGCACACATTTTCATCGTTAATCATTCGTAATTGCCAGCTGAAGTCACTTCCACGGCCCGAGAATGAGACATACATTGTAAATGTCAAAGTTGGGCGCCCTACTTTTCTGAAAGTGAAACAGGAACACGGCATGGCCTCCTTTCTGATATCGCCCCTGTGCTGAAGAAAAACGAATGAAAGAGGTAAAAAGAGCAAATATAAATAGTGCATATAATCAAACCGTCATCCTTCATCAGCACCGACATTAATAATCTCTTTAATTATATCCCTATTAGACGGAAGATGTTACCTGGAGTGACCTCGTTCTCAGCGCTTTCTCTTTTTCAAATGACATTTATCTGGAGACTTTACAGCGTGACGACAACGCACTGTCAGTCAAACCTGTTTACATACGCGCAGGCTTGTTTTATTAATATCTCTTATTTTACTTTGTGTTTCTAAAGGAAGAAATGAAGAAATCTGATCTACGGAAGCGGCCCAAACACATTTCGCTGGGGTTAAACTGCACGTGGCGACGCCCTGCGTAATTACACAGTAATTAAATTCAACGAGGACCAAAAACAGAGTTTATGAAAGAATAGAGACATAAAGCAGGGACCTGACACTTAACCGGAGTGACCTATTTGTCAATGTGAACACACTCAATCACACGAACAGCACACCACAACGACATGTGACCCTTTTAACCCATCAGACGTGGAGAAGTGGGCAGCTAACCAAAGCGCCCGGGGAGCAGGGTGGCGGAGCGGTACCTTGCTCAATGGTGCCTGGGTTGGGACTTGAACCTGCAACCTTCTGTTCGCAAGAGCAATGTCCTAACCATTCTTTCTAACCTCTACCTCACATATGAGCCAGAAACACTGCACATATGCAGTGGTAGGAACCTACTGAACACACAAAAGCAGTCACATGGTGGTAAAACAGTTAGGGATTGGTTCAAATCCCAGACCAGTAAAAGCACCACCGTGAGCAAAGTACACTGTGACTGGCAGAGCAGTAGTAGCACAGCTCATCTGTGGAGGCCTACTGGTTAGGACCTTACCAATGTGAACAGAAGGTCGCAGGTTTAAGTCCCGACCCAGACACCACTGAGGTTCCCTTGAGTAAGGTACCGTCCCGCTACACTGCTCCCCAGGTGCTGTTGGTAGCTACCCACTGCTCCACCTGTGCACGTGTAATGGTTTAAATGCAGAGGTCACATTTCGTTGTGGTGCACCTGTGTAATTTCTGTGGTCCTGTGTTCTCATGTAGCACTGTGGTCCTGGAGAAACATTGTCCTGTTTCACTGTGTACTGTGCTAAGTCCTATTTTCAAAAGAAAGGGGCTAATTTCATGTCAGGAAGATTGAAAAACTACCTAAACAGCAGATTACAGTGTATGGGTTAGCACCTTATACTTTATACCAAAATAATTCAGTCTAAAATACAGTTTGGTATTAATTTTAAAAATAAATCATCATCATCATGTATGTGGGCGTAAAGGCTTATAAGCGTAAATCTCAATGTTAGCTTCAGAGATCATGGCCAAGAAAAGATCATAACCCTGTGATCTTTGGTATTGGACATGCTAGGTGATCTCAGCACCTGCCTTTATACAGGGCTTGTATAAGTGCATGTGGTCCATCGTGAATTGTTCATCTATTTCATTCAGTTGCACTAACAGGAGATCACAGTTAACACTGGAATGACCAAAGCCCTGCGCACCCCCCCAACCCACTAATTTACCTTTAAGCCCGCCCCCTTTCTCCTGCACCATTTACACTTTTTGTTATGCAAATGGTGATGCTATCTCCCAGCTCCTTAAGTGCTAGAACGTAACAGTGTAGACACGCATTGACGAGTCATTTGAAGCCGTTTTCAGTTTTAACCCAAAATCTAATACTTGCATTTGCTCTGTAACAATTCATTTTCATATGTTATTTTCAATTTTAGTTCTTTTTTAATAATATAAAAATTATTATAAAAAACATTTGCATATTATTTTCTGTTTATTTTTTTATTATTATCTATTTTGTCATTTACTATTTAATTTTTTTGAATTTATATTTAATTTTTTTTATTTTATTAGTATTTATTTTTTATATTATTTAATTATATACTTTATTATTTTATGTATTATTTATTATTTCAATATCATTAATGTGTTTTTTTTTTGTAGTTAATTTTGTTTCAAGTACAGGCAGCCGTCTGCTTATTTTTAAAAAATTTTATTTTCTGCCGCTTGAAGGGAGTTATTATAAAATTACCGTGTGCTTCCTCATACAAAACATGAATTAGTAAAACAAGGCTTATTTCTTCTTCCTGCCCAAGAAAATCTGCCACCAAAACGGGGCGCTAAATGAATTAGGGTCATAGTTTGCAAACTGGTGACGCATTTAAACACAAAAAAACCTCATTTGCTCCTCTGTTCTCGGTAACGAACTGATGCCGAGGCATTTAAACAGGCAGAGGAAGCAGAGCTGCTCATTATCACACGCTGGACCATGAATCAACAGCACGACTTCACTCTCTGAATCAGCCATGAATCAGAAGATACCTATGGGTCCGGGACCACAGAGCTGCCCTCCTTCACCGGTGATGGCCATTTGGACGATCGCGCTGTTGGGATGTGACAGAATAAAAACAGCACATTGCCTGGACGCTGTCATTAAGCAGCGATTTGGTGCTGGTGGGTGCGTCACACTTTTGCAGTCGGGCGGACTCGGTGACTCACGAGCAGCCTGCAGGCTGCCATTTGTGCCTGGTCCTGCGTAAGAGTGAACCGTAAATGTGCACAGAGGGGCCATGACTCAACCCTGCCTCCTCTACGCGGCGCAGAAGGAGGGCAGAGAGGAAATGAAAAACAGAGGGGAGATGGCTGAGGGCCTTAAAGGCGAGCAGGTGTCTAGAAGAGAAAGATACGCACAGTTTAGGAGATAAAACAGAGAGAGAGGAGGCAGCAGAGAAGCCTCAGAGAGAGGGGACGCTGTTATCGAGCCATAATCACAAAAAAACACAGATTATTTATATATATATATATATATATATTAAAAAAAAAAAACTAGTGAAAGTGACTGTCATTGTGAACACACTCAATCACCCATCACATGCGGGCAACTATCAACAGTGCCTGGGGAGCAGTGTAGCAGGACAGTACCTTGTGGGTACTTCAGTGGTACCTGGGCCGGGACTTGATCCTGTGGCAAGGCCACTGCCCCATTCACTGCAGAACAATGGTTGCCGTTGTTGGGATGCGACCCCCTGAGGGTCTTTTCACTCACTAGAGGTAAATCAGCTGCGTCTTTAAGACTTGATTGGCTGACCTGTCCTGCGCCGCACGGGCTGAAACACTCTTTATAACATCAGCGTGTTAAGGCCTAACTGCCGCAGGCCGAAATGGCAGATATATTTAATTATGTTTTAGTATTTATAACAAAGTTTAAGACATATTTCTTTACTTTAGCCTTCGAAATAGCTGATTTTACTCATTTGTTTATTCTTATGATTTGTAGGTTATTAATCATTCCCATTTGTTTATTAATTTTTTTAAATCTATTTTATGCCTTTAACATTTATTTTTTTCTGCACCTCTTGTTGATAAATTTTTGTTTTATTTCATGCAGCCATAGTCAATGCTGATGTCATTTTTTTCAACTGTTAAATTTTTCATCCATTATTATTATTTTTATTATTATTATTATTACATTATTATTAATAATAATAATAATAGTAACAATAATAATAATAAACAAATTATTAACATTATTATTATTATCATTATTATTATGATCATTGTTATTATTATTATCATTACCATTATTATTATCATCATCATTATTATAATTATTATTATTGTTATTATTATTATTATTATGAGTTGTTGTTGTTGTTATTGTTAATAATAATAATAATAACAATGATGATAATAATAAATGTTAATAATTTGTTTATTATTATTATTGTTACTATTAGTATTATCATCATCATCATCATCATCATTATCATTATCATCATCATTATTGTTATTATTATTATTGTTATTAATTATATATTTAATCAAAACATGGTAAGCAGAAATTTTACTGTTACAAGCTTGAGTATCTAATATTAATGGAAATATAACTTTTGCCATTATAATCCTTACAGAGTCTGCATTCATATACAGAAAAAGATCAAGAAGGATCATTTCAATCTACTGAAAAAAAAATCAATTCTTCAATAGCTCAGAAAATATAATGATTACAACAGCACGAGTATTAGGAGCATCAATATTTGATATCAGTCTTGTACTTTAGGGATTCTGTGGTCATCACTTTCATGCCTAAGTCTTCAGAAGAGAGAAGAATACAGAGTAAGAGAAAAGAAAGCAAGCACAAAGAAAGATAACAGCAATGCCTCACAGCTTCTTTATAAAACCAGTGTCATCGTACAGGGCAACACGCACCCGCATGTCTGCGCTGAACAACAGCAGACCACCATTAAGCTCTTCGGGAAAATACAATACTACATGTGCCCGAGAGAGGTCAGGAAAACGGATCAACGAGTTCATATCCATCTAGTGTAAAACTCCAACACACACACACACACACAGACAGTTTGGTATTGCTATCTTTGTGAGTACAAAGTTCAAATGATTTCTCTATTACTGCATTTCAGTAACATCACATAGACACCTAAACTCAACCTGGACCTTAACCTCAGTAAACAATAGACGATCTTTCTGCTCGATTAGTTTTTCCTCTAAACAAGCTGACTTTGTGGAGAAAACAGCACAGTTCCTTGTGAGGACCAGCTAAATGTACCCACTTCTACAGATGTCCCTGTATTCCAAGCATTATGAGCATGTTTGGTCCTCACAAAGAGTTAAATACAAACACACAGACACACACACACACACACACACACACACACACACACAGTGGAAATGAAGTAAATGAATGTTGTAGTCCACACACACAGCTAAAGGGGATCTCAGAGGAACGGGGGATGTACAGACGTGTGAAAGGTTGTCGTTCATCAGGGTTAAGACAATAACGGCAAAGTGCAGGGAACACAACCTCTGAGAAATGGAAGCAGGGCCAGTGAATCAGCCGGACGCTAAGAAACTGAGCACCCTGGGTATTTTACGTGTGTGTATATGTGGTTGGACATTTTCCAGATAGAAATTTAATACGGGGTCAACCTGGACCAACAACGCTGACCAAAAAGTCATTTGTTTTTAATTAGGATTAGGTTTTTTCGGCACTGACCTATAACGTAAAGACGTCATCAGATTTTCATACAAATCTCAAAGTAGATAAAGATTTCCCAATTAAGCAAATAAGTCAAATTACTAAACAATTTTTTCAAAACACATGTATGTGGAAGTGTAGTATAAGAGGTAAAGAGGTTCCTGAGGAAAGTTGTTGATGCTCATCAGGCTGGAAAAGTTTACTCTCCAATCCACCGATCCACAGGTAAAATGTGTACAAATGAAAGGAAGTATAAGACTATTGTTACCCTCCCCAGGAGTGGTCAACCAACAAAGATCTCTGTAAAAACAAGATGTGTCTAAACTTATTCAGTGATTAATGAACTCATAGAGAGAGAGAGAGAGAGATAGAGAGAGAGAGAGAGAGATAGATAGATAGATAGATAGATAGATAGATAGATAGATAGATTCTTCACCCTGCTCATCAAAGGTCAAGACCACCACAGGAGCACAGCAGCACCAGTGAGCTGGTATTATTTGGGTGGTGGTTCATTCTGAAGTGGTGGCACTGACCTGGCAACAGAACGTTAAAGTGTGTGTGTGTGTGTGTGTGTATGCATGTGTGTTTAAAAACGTCCCCTCTATTGTGCAGAAATGTCATTTTTTCGTCCGAGCAACATTATCTAACCTTTATAATAAGTACATTTTCTGCGTACGTTTTGGAAAGTCCCCCTGGACCCCATGTCTGTGTTTATGTGGGTGTGCAGCCTACAAGCACATTAGGCTGTATAAGCAGGCCCTGGGGAGGGAGCCATAATGAGACAGGGCTGACATTAACAGTCCTTATAACTCTTCTCCAACCCCCAACAATTACTTTGCCTCTCACTTCCTTCCATTCTCTCCCTCTCCATCAGCCTGAAGGAGGTCGTCCTTCACTGCTAGCTGCACTTCATGTGCTTGGAGAAGCTTAGAGAATGTTTACGCAGCCCAGAGGAATCCTTAATTAGTTTTGGGTGTGAGAAGCACGGAATATGTCCACTGCTGGACGAGTGGAAGCGTACCTGTGTCCACCTTGGATCTGACCCTGGCAAGGTCGATGTGGCGAGGGGGGCGGACGGGAGCGGCGTGCTGGCGAGGGACGGGTCTGCGGCGCTCCGAGAATTTACTGATTTTAGAGAGCGGAGCGAAAATTCCTGAGAGAGAGAGAGAGAGCGAGAGAGAGAGGGAGAGAGGGAAACAAGAAGGAGAGAGAGCGAGGGGTAGAGAGGGAGAGAGGGACAGAGAGTGGGAGAGAGAGGGAGAGCGAGAGAAAAAGAAAGAGAAAGAGAGAGGGAGAGAGACAGAGAGACAGGGAGCGAGAGAGAGAGAGACAGGGAGAGAGAGAGAGAGAGAGAGCGAGGGGTAGAGAGGGAGAGCGGGAGAGAGGGAGAGCGAGAGAGAGAAAGAGAGTGGAAGAGAGAGAGAGAGAGCAAGAGAGAGAGAGAAAGAGAAAGAGAGAGGGAGAGAGAGGGAGAGCAAGAGAGAGAGAAAGAGAAAGAGAGAGGGAGAGAGAGGGAGAGCGAGAGAGAGAGAGCGAGAGAGAGAGAGCAAGAGTGAGAGAGAGTAAGAGTGAGAGAGAGTAAGAGTGAGAGCAAGAGTGAGAGAGAGTAAGAGTGAGAGAGCGAGAGAGAGAGCGAGAAAGAGGGAGAGCGAGAGAGAGCGAGAAAGAGCGAGAGAGCGAAAGAGAGCGAGAGAGAGAGAGATCGAAAGAGAGCGAGAGAGATCGAAAGAGAGCGAGAGAGAGAGAGCGAGAGAGAGTGAAAGAGAGCGAGAGAGAGAGAGAGCGAAAGAGAGCGAGAGAGAGAGAGCGAAAGAGAGCGAGAGAGAGAGAGACAGATGACTGATATTAAAATGCTCGTTGTTTCATGATTAAAGATTATGATTATAAATATGATTTTGCATGTTGGATCAAACTGATGCTTGAATTCACCTAAACACCCACAGAAACTCATCCAGCATGACTGAGGTCTCGTCGGGAGGCTCGGAGCACATCAGCCGAAAAATATGATTCATTATAGCTCATTTGCATGTGGAGAAAGGAAACACTGTCAATACGGCGATGAGGAATAATGAGTGACAGCTTGTGCAGGCCGGGTTCGACAGCTAGGACTTCACTGGTAAGACTGAGGAGGGAATGAGGTTTGCTATAATGACCACGGTGTTGTGTCAGCAGGGCGGTAGAAACTGCGGTGTGGTTCGCTGAACGTGTTGTCTGGCTGAGTCGTGTGAAACAGCATAAGGCATCACATCGTACATTCACTTCATCCGTTAATCATTTCACTGATCTTTACATTACGGCTGATCACTGTGGATCATTTACGTAAGTCTTTGTTGATTAAATTTCGTGATTTTCTGCTTTTAGTGACTGACGTGATTGGCAAGCAGCACTGACTTCAATCAGCCGGTCTCCTGTAACTGACGATCAGTTCCACATACTGACTTTGAATGAATGTTGCCGGTTCTGCCACAGTGTTTCGTGGTCTGAACCTTGTTCATATGCACACTCACACTATGTACACACACACACACACACACACATATATATATATATGTTGGGAAACCTTGACTTTGACAAAAAAAATTGCTGTGGACCCAGTACATTGCTTCTCGGCAGTGGCGCCCCCTAATGGCAGTGGCCACATTAAGCAGGACAATGTGCCACACAGCAACCATTGCCTAGAAATGGACATTACCTTGCTCAAAGGTACCTCAGTGGTACCAGGGCCGGGACTTGAACCCGTGACCCTCCGATCACACGGTCAGTCCCTAACCACTAGGCCACCACTGGCCTTTTTTTTTTTTTTTTTTTTTTTTTTTTTTAAACAAAAGTGTCAATTTGTCATTGTCACACCCCATCCCACAGAGTGCACCACAGCTATGACGTCACGCCCAGATGTGCGGTAGTGTAGTGTCTAGAGATATATACCGTGTTTCACAGCGCAGGAAAAATACTGGACTCCCGCCACCGATCCATCATTCTTCCCCTCAGGCTGCTGAAGCTCCACTCCGGCCCACAGCCCACCAGCAAATTCAGTGCTGCCACAAAACCGCAGTGTGCCCACCTACACACACACACACAAAGCACAAGACATAAATTAAAGAAAACTTCGCTCTCTGATTTGTGAAACCTTTCCAGGGACCACAAACAGAGGGTCTTAATGGAATACTCAGGCAAACAGAGGGGGACCCCGCGGGGAACAGCGAGCGAAATGGTTTTCTAGTCATGTGGGGTCGAGGGGAGATAATGCTCAGTCAATAGACCTGTTTCATGCTTTCTTTATCACGCTCTGTCCTCCAGAGAGCAATGAGAAGTGATTACTTCTTTATTCCAGACACACACACACACACACGCGGCGGTGTATATTTAGGCCGGTGCAGCCGGCCGCAAGAGAGCGGGGCCTGGTTTTCGTTGTGCCTACATTCATAAACAGGCAAATGAGCTTGGATAAAAATAACGTTAAAACGCACAATAGAGATCAAAGGGAGCGGGTGGCACCGAAGCGCCCCGACAATAATGGGGTTTTGATTAGCCAATCTGAGGATTCTCGCTGCTCAGCGCACTTTACTCCCAGTGTGCTGCGGGATTTCATTAATGGCTTATTCGTGTGTGTGTGTGTGTGTGTGTGTGTGTGTGTGTGTGTGTGCGACTTAAAGGAGTTATTCAGCAAGGACAATGCAAATCAGGGATCCGTCCACAACCCAGAAAGACAGCTCCTCTTTGTCCCTTCCCCTGTCCTCATTCCGGCTAATCCCGGCAGAGAGCCAGATGACCATGCCGACGGGTGTTCTAAATGACCTGCAGGCTACCAGTAAAGCAGGCATCCAGCGTGTAGGAGGACATTTTTTATAGAGAACAATTTATACTCCTGACTTTTGGGAAAAATTTTTTTCAAAATGTTGAGCTTTCAGTGCTGTGATCAAGCAATTTTATGCTGTTTGTACACATTTATCACACTTAACTGTTTGTGTTTAATTAATTTAATTGTTAATTAATCTTAAAAGGCTAGATTTAACATAAAAAAACTATTTCTAGACAAATGAGAGCATTATTATTATTATTATTTTTATTATTTACTTTTATTATCACTATTATGTAAAATAACAAATATTACAATTTTGCAATGCATAAGTTCTCTTGAGTCTTCATTTAACTGAAAGAGATACAAAGCAATGACTCTGGGACCACACTATGCCACTGTCAAGACGAACACACGATTAAGTCTTGCATTAGTCTTGAAAGCACTACAAAGCCATTCCCTGTGCACAAAGAAACATTACCTGTGTACTGGAGCATCTATGTAGTAGCCTGGTAACCTGACCAGGCAAGAACGCCATGCTATACCAGGAAGAGTTTGTGTATTAAAGATACATTTGCATATTTCTGCAACACCGGTCTGAAGAAAAAGGTCTACAAACCGCATAAATGTAGAAGACGGTGGTTTCGTTCGGATATAACGGTAAAACAGCACTCAGATTTCAACATCACACCAACAGTGAAACATGGTGGTGGTAGTGTGACTGTGTAGGGATACTTCACTGATTCAGTGCAACCTACCATGACTGACCATGATTTATGTTCTTCACCAAAGAAAAGCATCTGGTCATTAGTCCACGTCCTGAAGTTCAAGAAGTTCTCCATAGATATAGATGTGGAAGGACTTGAAATAGGCACTTAATGCTAAAAAGCCCAAAAGCTCAAAGATCTTCCACTGAATGAAGCATCTGGCTGCATTTATTATGTTCAGGTGGCTTATTAACTTAAGTTTAAGGTGCAATTACTTTTTTTACATGGGTGATGCAGTTTGTTTTTCCTTCAATGAATAAAATGGTCATAGAAACACAAAAGTTATGTTCTCCATGTCTTACATTGATCAGCCATATCATTAACACCACCTGCCTAATACAGTGTAGGTGCCTCTAATGCTGCTGGAGCAGCTCTGACTGTGCTGCACTGTGTGTTCTGACCCCTTTCTAGCAGAGTCAGCATCACTTTCTACACCACACAGTAGTTCTTCTGTGGGATCGGACCAGACGGGCTAGCCTTCCCTGCCCAACACACAACAATGAGCCTTGGGAGCCCGTGACCCTGTTGCCAATTCATCAATTGCCCTTTCCTGGATCACTAGCTACTAAGAACTTCATACCTGGGACACTCCACACGCTTATGTTTCTGCTTCCAGCACATCAGCTTCAAGAACTGACTGTTCACAAGCTGCGTAACATATCCCACCCCCCTACAGGTGCCACTGAAATGAAATAACCAGATAGTCACTGCTATTCATCTACCTGTCAGTGGTGTTAATGTTATGGCCGATCACATTTTGTATGAAGACCTACAACCATATGTTTTCAAATAAAAACCTAAATGGGGAAAATAAAGGGGGGGGGGGGTCTTGCTATACTGCTATATATAACATTGACCGAGTTATCTGAACTATTAAGAAGGTGAAGTGACTGTCATTGTGAACACACTCAAGAACCACAACGAAATGTGACCTCTGCATTTAACCCATCACACCTGCACACGTGGAGCAGCGGGCAGCTACCAACAGCGC
>JBBPDA010000001.1:49828607-49840375 GCA_037974385.1 Arnoldichthys spilopterus
CAAGTCCCGGCTCAGGCACTACTGAGGTACCCTTGAGCAAGGGACCGTCCCACTACTCTGCTCCACGTCTTGGAAGTTGCTTTGGAAAAAAGTGTCAGATAAATGTACAATGTAAATGAATAGTCATGCAACCCCTAGTGCGTCATAACCCAGTACGCTACCAACTTATCTCTGATTTATTATTGTCCCTTTTCCCATTGCTAATAACACCTCAATCCCCTAATGTCACCAAGCCATTTATATTTAAATCATTTTTGATTTTTGTTTTTACATGGAGAGCCAATATGAAAATTAATAATAAATACATACATACATTGTTAACTAAACAGAGGCACAAAATGTCAAAATATGTCTGTTTTTATGTAAAAATGTGTTCCTTTTCCTCCAAATAGGCCCAACGTTGCTTTAAAAAAAGCATATTTTCTAAAGGTTTTTACTTTCCCAATCCTACTAACATAAATGAAAGTTATTTTATTATATTAGACAGGCTGCTATGGTATAATGTTGTCTTGTAAATCCATTTTTCTCACATGAAAGAAGGATATGTTTGGTGGGTTGACACTGCAGATTATATGAGATAGAAATTATACAAAAAGAAAATAAAAAATACTGTACTTCATATCATTTGCATTTTTTTTTTTGTCAGTTCTCTTCTTGGTAAAAATGTGTTCCCATCTGATCCGTGCATTCAGTCCCATTGTAATGCACATCCACTTAGCTGGGATAAATCCTCTTGGCAATGTACGGTGCACAGCCTGAGAAAGCCTCTTTCATTTCCCCTCGCGTCTCTGAGATCCTCTCATATCATTCACGACTGAGCATCCATCAACACCTGCCCTCGTACTGTAAAAGGCAGTCAGTGAGCAGTGTCCTGTTCAGGCTTCAGTGATGAGGGCCAGCCCTTGCCTTGGCCACTGGCCTCGCTCACGCACAGAATGACAACCTGAAGTCTGTAATGTGATCAAATGGACAGAAGGACGATATCATTAACATGGGGATTCATGCAGTACACAGTCATACACGCCTCGAACCTTTCCGCGCGGCCCTTCTTGCTGTGGAAAGTCATCGGTCCATTTGCTCTTCACCAGATACGGCTGGTGTCCACTTTCTGGCCTCCTCTGATGGAAAACAAGATGCAAGCCATGTCATTTATCAGACCGTACTCTCCATGACCCACTCCGAGCTGCTGCTGAACATTCCTTTATCACCTTCCCCCTCGCTCTCGTCACACTGCAGCAACATGCCGTTCACAGAGAGGCTCCGCTTAGTCCAGATGTTGCTGATGCGTCGCGGGTAGCTAAGGCATTGCGAAGTACCAAAGTCACCCATGTCGAAAGAATGACTGCGCTTGGGCTTGCTCTCCAGTGGCAGCATGAGCAACCTTCCCAGCTTGGAGTCCCCACGGCCCAGCAGTGGCTCTTTGTCAGAAGGAGGTCCCATGGCCGCTGTCATGGCTCCTGAGCAAGAAGGACCACCCGGATCCCTGGCAGGTGCCTTCAGATCCAAAGAAGCAAAGGCTCCCAGTAGGTGGTCCAGGTTGTGTCGCGTTTTGGCAGGAGCTTGCCGCCACCTGTTGGGCAGGGTGCTCGATTCGCCGCGTAGGTCATAGCACTGCACCTTCTCGCAGCCAATGGAGTCCGCTGAGGAAGATGAGGAGATGCTGCTTTGCAAAGAGCCGCATTTGAACTCCACCACCTCGTCCCGCATCACGACAACAGCTTTAGGGGCCGGGGGCGCCGGGGTCCCGTTGAGGCGCTGAGCTCCCTGCAGGCCGCCATTGGTCTGTGAGTACGTGTCGCTCACAGTCACCAGTTTGGCCGCTTGCGAACCACTGCTGACCTTGTAACGCACCATGAGGATTACAATGAAGACCAGAAGAGTGGCCACAATCACGCCGCCAATGACTAATATCATAGTGCCCCCGAGGAACTGACTGTGAAGAGACTGGCAGCGAGGATAATCATCGCGAGTAGCAAACTGCACGCAGCCCACTATGTTGGTTGCCGTCAGCGTGGTGGCCGTGTCGTCCCAGATGGCCAACACGCACAGGTCGTACTGCATCCCTGGCATCAAGTTATTGACCACGAAGGCTTTACTGGTCACAGGGATCATCCTTTGAACAAGAAAGAAAACAATACGGCTTTAATACTGGCTCGGCCAGAGAGACGGTTCAAACAAAGTGTGAGCGATCTGTTATATTGACAATAAGCAAGACTCACTGAACAAAAATCGTCAAGATCAAAGCCACCGAACAAATGTGACACAGTAAGTAGTTATTAAAATGCACGGAGCGATTCGGAGTGATTACTTCACTTGAAGCTTTATGTTTGATTCAATATGCATGATGTTCTGCTACTTGGCAGAAAACAATTAATGGTCCTTTTTGGTTTGGCGGAATTTTAATTAGGACGAAATATCTGATTGGTATCGCAGTTGGAATTTCAGCTTGATGAAAGCCTTTAATAGACTTGCAATGGACTTCAAAAGTAAAATATAGTCAAAGTATCTGGACTAAAAGATCATAATTAAAATATTACAAAAAAATGATCATTGAAATACATCTGCTATAATGTCTGTCAGATTTTGGAACATCACATTTATAAGCAGTGTGCAGACCACAATCAAATTCGATGGCAGTTCTGAAGTTTACGTGCTTTCTCTTTCTCCTTCTTTAATAAGTGAAAGTGACTATTTGTCATTGTGAACACACTCAAGCACCACAATGAACTGTGAGAGTGTGTGGAAAATTGGGCAGCTATTAACAGCACCTGAGGAGCAGTGTAGCAGGATGCTACCTTGCTCAAGGGAACTTCAGTAGTGCCTGGGCTGGGACTTGAACCTGATACCATCAGGTCCCAAGGGCAATGTCCTAACCACTAGGCCGCCACTCCCCACTGCTCTCTGTTGTCTTTAAGAGCAGAAGGTCAAGCTGTACTCGAAAGCAGCCAAGAGAAAGCACGGGTGAGGTTTTGCATGAAATTCCACTTCAAACTGCAAATTTCTAATTTTGAAATTTTACACAAATAGTGGCATTAAAATTGTTTTCCTCTTATTAATTTCTTCAAACTGCATTTTGCATTTGCTTCTTTGCCTTCCTACATTTTCTTCCTGCCCAAACACCTCCGTTAGTTTTAACAGACCCCACAAATCATAATCCACCAGTATGTCATTTGGATCAGAGGAAAATCTCCAGACAATATATTTATGAGCAAGTAAAAAAACAGCAACAAAAAGATTAGATAGTAAATGATACAAAATATCCATTGTACAAAAAAGGTTAAACATTGATGTTGATGCCATTAGCATCCAATAACATTAGCATTCAAAATGCCTGCCATGCATTTTCAATGCATTTTGCCTGAGGCACACTCAGACTTGTTGGTGGGGAAAATATCTGCCACCCCAACCATTTAAGTCATTGCTTCTAGTATCAGTTTATCTTATATCATCAGTGTAGAACTGAAGAGCTCTGTCAGAGATCTTTGGTTCTTGGTCACTAACATTCAGAAAGACTGTAATGGGACATATGGTATTATGTGTGTGTGTTATAAACACCACTGTGACACAGGTCCCATTACATACAGTCTGGAGTCAGGTCTGGCTTAGTCATTGTTTGAGAGTGTGTTTGTTTATTTGTATGTACATAATGTATGTATGTGAGTGACTTTACATACAGAACATAGAAATATGCATATTTACATACAATTTCTCCACCTCAGCACAGGTAATAGAATAAAACACAAATTCAGACATTTACAAAAATTGTAGGTCAAAATTCATGCTTTGTTGATTTTTTTGGTAAACGTAAGTACCCCTCTTCTACAAAAAACACCCTTCTGCAAATTTTAGTGCACAGTCACCATTCAATTGTTGACTGTGAGTCTGAGGCTCAAATGCAGCATTCACATGTTTATGCCACAATTCCAAAATTCCAAATCCAAAGGCCAAGCAGAGAAAACCATACGACAAAACCCAGAGAACGCTCAGCAGGTATATACAGCAGCAGATGAGGCTGATCTGTGAGATTGTTGTTGTACTTGAGTCCTGGATCGGAACTCTGGATCTGGATTCATCCTGAGTCTGGGATCTCACAGCCAAATATTGGGAACAAGCATAAAACGTGGCCTGTGCAAACTCAGCAGATACATGGAAATAATGCAGTAAAACCTGCAGAAAAACATATTTAGGTTTGCATTTCTTCACTAGATAAATGAATGGATCATTTTCCCATGCCAATGGAAATATATATATATATATATGTGTGTGTGTGTGTGTGTGTGTGTGTGT
The DNA here is from genome assembly GCA_037974385.1 of Arnoldichthys spilopterus. NCBI lineage: Eukaryota > Metazoa > Chordata > Actinopteri > Characiformes > Lepidarchidae > Arnoldichthys > Arnoldichthys spilopterus. The sequence continues at coordinate 49,832,895 of JBBPDA010000001.1, forward strand.
GTGTGTGTGTGTGTGTGTGTGTTAATATTTGGAAAAAATATCAAACAAACAAAAAGCTCTTATTAACTCAGGAAGCCTTTAAAAATGATTTTCATTACACCAGCAGTAAGAATAGCACCTTGATTCTCTTCTGCAGGTTAATTACAGCCTAAAGATAAGCTGGACTGATTCAGCAGGGACGAAGTGCGTTTCATGGCCGTAGCCTACGCCTGGGGAATTCAATGAGCAAAGTGTTCAGAGCCTCTGAAAAAAAAAAAGAAAAAAAAAAAAAAGAAAAAACAAGACAAAGTAATTATCACAGGCAGTCATCAGGCCTAAATATCACCCAGTGTATTCTTTGAAGATTCTTGAGCGGTGAAATAGACAGAAAATTTTAATTAAGGTCTCGTTGACTAGTCAACCGTTCTATTCTGAGAGTGCTCCTCATATATTTCCAGCATAGTTGGTGGAACAAAACAGCGATTAAGTAAAACGCACTTGCACTTTATTTTCCAGGAGGATTCGAATTATTGCTCATAAACTGTGGCCACGGTACATGTGGGTGGAAACGCCACCGACACAGGTGAGCTGGACTGATAAGAGGCGGAATAAACAGAAGGAGCAAACATTTGTGAAACTGGCGCCATTCTATACACAATATTCTGACCTTTCCCCCCCCATTAGACTCATAATGAGTGTGATAACTAATGTATACTAATGCACAGAAAACATACCACTGACACCACCTCCCTGCAGTAGCTGTGTTTACCAAGCGGCAGGCACGGCTTCCACCTGCAGGGTCTATAGAAGTGATCTGTTCTATAGGCTCATAAAAGATGTGTGATACATCCTTCCTTCAGCAGCAGGCTGCAGTCATATCAGCAGAGGCATGGCGGTGTGACGCATTGACTACACTAAGCCTCCATGTCGAGGAAGTCCATTACTCATTCATAATTGCATTCCTATCACAGAGGGAGATGCTACATTCCAGAGCAGCAGCTCTGTAAGAGTCCTCAACCTTTTTCCGCTCATGTATTTCTGATAGATTTTCTCTTTTTTTTTTCTTCTTCCATTTTTGGCTGCAGGAAGAGAACATACTTCACTTAATGACTGTCATAGTCGATTTTTATCTGTAATCTGCTTGTAATAATTTTAACTAATAAAAAAAATCATTTGAGTTCATAAAGTTTAAACCACTCCCGTGGATTACGGACACTTTTAGATTAGGCTGCTTATTGGTCAGTCATTTTACACGAAGCTGATTTCAGTGGAAAGGGAAATGGGCATATGAGTATAATGAGTAACAATATTAAGTATAATTTCCTAGTAATTTACATTGCATATATCCATCCATTTTCTAAACTGCTTTTTCCAATTCAGGTTGTGGGGAAGCTGGAGCAAATCCCAGTGGACTGTGGGTCCAAGGCAGGGTTCACCCAGGACAGGAGGCCGACCCATCACAGGAACAACACAGAGAGACAACCACTTACACACACTTACACCTAGAGGCAATTTAGAGCATCCAGTCAACCTAATCACTACACCACCGCGCCGCTCCATTCTATATATATATATATGAATATATATATTATATTATAAGGTGCAGCTTCGCCACAGTGAGGGCAATCAGTGCTTATGTGTACCACCTGGGCTAAAGCCCTTATAAGCATGGTGGTCTCCCCGGGTGAAGCACAGTCCTTGTCCCTGGTGGTAGGTATGGCTGACATGGTGCCTAGGCCACACCAGCGGTAAAACTGGTAAAAGCCTCTTGCGCTTGCCTGTGAGTCCCTCTCCCTTTTCCCTGTACCCTAACTCAAGTCCATCTGTAAATCAACGTAGTGTCCCTGCTCCTGCTTCTAGAGATACATTCCCCTTTCCCTTAAGCTCAAGAACCTTCCATTACTGGCAGCCCCCTGCGCTGGCCCAGTGTAGGTCTCTGCTGACAACTAGCGAGCTATGCTAGCAGAGTATGTCAGCCAACATCGCACCATGTTTACATCCTGCATCAGCAGAGAGCAATGGGGGCCCACCTGCTTTCTGCTGACTAGTTTCTACCTTTTTTGGCACAGGCCCTCTTAAGTCATTTAGTTTCACAATGAGCCTCTCCCCGCCTGATGGCGCGAATCATAGCACATTTGCCTAGCAGACATGGCTAATATCCCTCTCTTTTATATGTGGATGGACTGTTCTTGCTGACCCAGTCTGATCACAATGCCACTGAGGAACAGCTATTCTTCTGATTTATCTTTAAATATCGCAATAATGCACAATAAATGTGCATTTTTATTAATTTATTTCCAGCCCTATTTACTCATCTCTTTCCCACAGACTTAGCTGCAGATGTCGTCTGTCTGGAAGACATTTGCGCTCCAATGTTTCTCCACTCATCTATTCTCTTTTTTGTTTTTCTCTAATTTGCCACCCATCTGTATGTTTTGAGGATATAATGAAATCAGCATTTACTAATTCTGTCATGATGTCTTGCTTTTGACTTATTTTTGCACAGTAGTCATTCAATGACTAGAGTGCATTAGTCATAGTGACCATATTATTTAAAAGCCCCATGGTGCATGTGCTCAAACCGCACTTGTGTCTTTAAAAGCCACTGTTTGGTTTATATCCAAATGTATGAGGTCAAGAATGACTCTGGAAGTAATGGGCTCTATTTTGATGATTGAACTAGCATTTATGGACATGTCCAAATCCATTTTGGCAATTAGGTGGCAGAAAAAAGCAGACTTTGTGCCAGTGCAGGGAGCCAAAAAGTTGTTTTTACCTCCCTTTGCTTATTCAGAGGTGTGTTATTGGCTTAACATGCAATAAACCAATCAGAAATTTACATCACCTCACCTTTAAAAGGTGGGGGCGGAGCTATGGTGTATTGCTATTATAACGGTGTGTTTAAACCAGACGGGCGTTCGGTGAGGAAGCGGAACCTGCTGCTCGTGCGTGAGGTGAAAGCGTGAGAGCGCATCATTTACAGGAGCTGCTCTGTTCCACCGGAGCCTTTCAGTGTCATTAGTGCACTTCCAGCGTGAACCTGTGTCTGAAACGAGCGTCGCGCACCTACACGTCTTGAACACTCGCCGCTTACATACGCTTACATTTTTTGGTCGAAAGCGAAACGTCATTATGCTGCCTTAAAATAGCAAAACTCCAATAATGTGCCGCCCTGCCTCACCTCATTTAAAAAGCACCACTCCTACAAGCACCATGGTATGAGGAATGTGCCGGTATGAAACTAATACAAGGTCTTTGTGTCGCACTTTCTGCTGGGCCCATTATTTTTCTGGGTATGGTTTTACAGGAAAACAGAGCGAAGTTTTCGAAATAGAGTCTAGGTTTCAACTACAAACCACTAGACTACAATGCTCTACTCTCAGCTTTCTAAGAATGACTTTTTAGCAAAAGAGCTGTTTGTTATTAGTCATTTTTGCACTACTGTGAACATAAAACATGCTGCCAGACACTCCAGGAACATTTTGCCTAAGCAAATTAGGTCTGTTTAAAGATAAATCAAAATTATAATTAATCACATTCAGAAATAAAACAGCATATGTTATTTGCATTCGCTTAACTTCATTCTGTCAAATACTTGTTTTCCCCCTCTGCAATAAATCTAACAGTCTAATAGACTCATTGCTTAATGAATGGCATATTCCTCCATGACATATTCATTGGTTGTCCTTGAGATATGATCTGGATGTGAATTTAGCAAACGCATGCTGACAAACTGAAATATGCAAATAGGGCAGCTTTTCTCTAAGCTTTCCCCTTAGAAAGAAACAGGTCTGGATAGCTCTTCCGTACATTCACAGGCTCCAGTTTTTAGCAATATATTGCATATTGCGCTGACATATGAACGATTGTAGCATAAAGAATGACTAAACGGGTTCACCGGTGAGTTTCATACAGTTTATGGCCGACACATAACTCACTGTATCTGCACTTCACAGTGGCGTTATCTCTGCCTTACCGTTTCCCACACATTTTCCATGCAGGAGATGCTGTGATTTACATAACCCTGCATGTAAATCCCCATAACAGTCCTTCACCACCCGCTACCACTCGACAGGGGAAGTATAGATTAGACTAGAGTGTGCTGTTGATGGGTCACGGTTTGCTGGTGGAGGTGACTAATTTAGTGTGAGTCAATGAAAAGGCACATAATTAGATGATCTGTGCCACGACAGTAATAGAATATCACAAAGTGCAGCTCAGTGCCGTCTAATCACGGGCCAAAACGGTACATGCAATTAGCAGCAATGGAGCTTCAGAAAGTCACCGACCATGAGTGAATATACTGTACATATAGTGAATACGCCATTAAACCTTTATGAGTTATGACAGTAGAATTATGCAGGAGGTAAATTATTCTGCACATTTCATAAAGTGCTATGATTACATTATATGTTAGTTTTTTTTAAGAACTAGCACATGGCTCAAACAGAGAAGAAATACATTGTAACAGTGTAATGTTGAAATATACAATATTTAAAAAAAAATGTCTTATGCAATATATTGACGTAACATTTCTAACATATACAAGATTTATCAATGTGAATGCATTTACATATTTAAAAAACAAATTTATTAAATTATTATTATTATATGGCAACTATATATATGCACTATATATATATACACACACATATATAAATATAAATATAAATATATATATATATATATATATAAAAGGTCAATAATATTTTAAAATATTATTATATTAATATAAATATATTGCATATTGCTGTATGGGCAATATGCTATGCATTTGATAAATAAGCCTGACATTTTCTATAATAAAATAATTTTTTTAAATTCTTGGCAAATAAATAAGCATTACTCTTAAAAGAAGATTAATCTGAATCTGTAGGTATAGAATTTCTAAGAAGGAAATAGAATATCCTCGCATTATTCATATACATTTCATGTATTTTGGACAAATAATTGTTTTAAACAATTACCAATACAACGTGTTTAAGCCTGGTAACAGTAGACTGTTCCGAATCTGCTTACACCCAATAAATTCATGTGAAAAAGACTGGGAATGAGACACAGAGAGAGAAAAAGCTTATTTGTAAAGTAGTTAGTATTCACAAGTGTTTCAAGGGTCAAGACACTTTGAATGTTTACCTGTAAATCAGGACCTCATCATCTGAGCAGTTGTACTGAAGCTGGTACATTTTCACCTTGGGAGTTGCTTTGCTCACCGTCCACTTGACCAGGGCAGACACTGAAGTGACTTCTGACACACTCACCACCTGCTCCGGCTGGACCTTGGTCTCCCCTTTGCTAGTCTTGGTGGAGCTGGTGATGTCAGAGAGCCTGGATTTGGGCTGCGAGGTACGGTTTGTCCCGTTGCTCAGATGAGGCAACTGAATGATGGAAAGCTCGATGGAGGCTGTGGACTCTCCTGCAGCGTTGGCAGCGATGCAAGTGAAAGTGCCGTAATCCTTGGCGGTGGTGACCATGATGTCGAGGGTGCCATTCTCATAGACGGTGGCCCGTGATGAGTTGCTAATGAGCCGGTCATCAGGGGCCACCCAGTGTATGTAGGGCATGGGGTCACCCACTGCCTTGCAGCGTAGACTAGCTGTCTGGCCCTCAAGCACCAGAAGCTTGTGTGTATGTTGAGTAATCAACGGCGGCTCACAGACAAACTCCTCCTCACGTACGTACCAGAAATACCGTCCTTTCAGACTGGGAGGGGAAGCGCATGTCTCCATGTCATCCTCCCGCTCAAGCCTCCGCAGCCACAGCACCTCGCAGTTGCAATGAAGAGGGTTCCCACCAAAGCTGAGCGAAAGCACAGGAGCGTACGGTGTACTTAGCACCGCGTTGGTCTGAGAACGAGCAAAGATGGGATCTGGCGGAAGCTTCTGAAGCCGGTTTGATGTCAGGTCAAGTCTAGCCAGCTTGTCGAGGTCCGTGAACGTACCTTCGGAAATGTAACTGATGAGGTTGTGGTCGAGGCTGAGCTGGTGCAAACTGAGCATCTTGCGGACGCCCTCCCACGGTACACTCCGCAGGTTGTTGTAGGAAAGGTCCAGGTCCTCCAGCGTTAGCAGAAGGTCATCAAAGGCTTCTTCAGAGATGCTGTTCAACTGGTTGTTGTTCAAGATGAGGTGCTGCAGGTTGACTAGGCCCCTCAGCGCATCCGGTCCGAGTTCCGTCAGTCGGTTGCTGTCGAGATGGAGCGAACGAAGGGTCTCTAGGTCCACAAAAGAGAATGGCTGGATGGAGCTTATGGTGTTTCTTGATAATGTCAAGTCCACCAGGCTTGACATGTTGACAAAATCCTGCTGCGTGATCCTGATGATGTAGTTCCCCCCGAGCCGCAGTTCCACAGTCCGCCGGTCAATGTCTGGCGGGACGAAGAGCAGGCCCTTAGATGGACACAGTGTGCCCAGAGACTCGGACAGGTTCTGACAGACGCAGTACTTGGGGCAGGCGATGGCCGTCATCACTGCACTTCCCAGGAGCAGGAGGCTGCAGAGCACGTTGGCCATGGTAGATCATATACACAGGCCTGGAAAAGCAAGGGGGAAACAGCGGTCAGCTTGTCCTTTTTCACACACACATAAAAACACACAGCAATTACATTTGTGTCAGTACCTCTGCCTCAGCCTGTCTGTAGAATGTAGAGTCCTCATTATGAGCTAATCCCATCTCTGCACCCTTCGGGGTGCAACTAACTCAAACAGACAAGCATACATGTAGCACAGGGCATGTGCATACGCCTCCTGACTTCTTCTTCTGTCACAGTGGGAAGCTTAGAGCACGTCGCACATTTTGTTTTCCAGTGCTTCCAGTTTTTCAACCTTTCTCACCATTTTTAATGATCCGTATGAGATCTACATCCATTATTTTGCAAGGAAAGCATGGACAGAGTGGTAAGTGTGGGGTTTGTGGGAAAGGCGATGAATCTCTAACATCCTGCTGCCAGGTATCAGTTCCTCATCCATCATTAGATGTTTGGCAAATCAATCAAATACAAATAAGTAATGTAAATAAAGGTGTTGAGTTAGAGATGTACTATACAAGAGAAGACCTCCATTGAAAGAAAATGAGTGTTTGACATTTGCCCCGTATGTGTGAGGCAGTGGGCAGCTGACATGGGCAGAGCCTAGGGACCATACCTTGTTCATAGGTACCTCAGTGGTAATTGTACTAGCGACCTTGAGATACAGTAGGCTGTACCTTTATCACAGGTACCTCAGTGGTTCTTGAACCAGCCCGTGATTTGGGATGGATGGATGGATGGATGGATGGATGGATGGCTGTTAGCTGGGTTGTTAGTTAAATAGGTAGGTTGGTTGGTCGGCTGGTAGATAGATGGGTAGGTAGCTGGGTTGTTAGTTAGATAGGTAGGTTGGTTGGTGGGCTGGTAGATAGATGGGTAGGTAGCTGGGTTGTTAGTTAGATAGGTAGGTTGGTTGGTGGGCTGGTAGATAGATGGGTAGGTAGCTGGGTTGTTAGTTAGATAGGTAGGTTGGTTG
>JBBPDA010000001.1:49862445-49876101 GCA_037974385.1 Arnoldichthys spilopterus
CTGGCTATAGACTGCTGTAGGATTCTTCTACTGAGCTGCTGGCTATAGACTGCTGTAGGATTCTTCTACTGAGCTGCTAACTAACTTAGCTAACTTAGCTAGCAGGCAGTCACATAGGCAGGATTCCCTGCTGACAGCTAAGTGATAGGAGCCATCAGACTCAATACCACAATTAAATTCCAGTATTAAATTTTCCTCTCTCTAATTCAGAAACCGCTCTATTTAATTCCAAAGTAATCATTTCCTCCCAGGCAGATACACACTGTTCGCTTCCGACGAATTCACTGCCACCGCACGTCTTTGTGGAGCTCCAGGCGCCCGGTACGGCGACTAGTCCACCCCCTACTACTCCACTTACCTAATGCAGAGAGACTCTTGGGTAAGAGAGAGCTACAGTCTAAAGCAGGCTGATTTATGGCTGCCACTCGAGCTCTAGAACACCCCTTTACACACGGTAAAGATGCAGATCAGCCCAGACTAACAGGTTCCATCCATCACTCCGTGTACATCCTCCAACGTTAGACACCTCCAGCATGAGAGAGCGCGAGAGGGAAGTGAAGAGAGGGGGGAGAGGAGAGCGGGAGAGAGACATGATCAAGATTCGCCGCCGGTCTTATTTTGAGTAGCTTTTAAATTTCAGTGTATTGACACCTTTAAGATTCTATTTCGCAAACATGCTCGCTGCCAAGCCGTCCCAGCATCCTCTCCGCAAGCTGAGCGCTCATCCAACTCCCACTAACATGCAGGGAGATGAAGGCAATTACCACTGCCAGTACTCCTCCTTCCTTCCACAAACACACACTTGATAGAAAAAAAAGGGGGGGGGGGTCATGTGGGGGAGGGTGTGGTGAGCGAAGGCAGCAGATAGTGGGTAACCTCTTAAAGGTTAAAGGAACGACTGGGTGAATAACAATCAGCGACGATGAAGTGGAAAGACCAAGAGTGGAAAGATGAAACAGTGTGTAGGGGAAGCGATGTCCTCCGCATGGTCTGGCACTTACGTGCATCAAAACAGCCTCTTCCTCACACTCGAGCGAGGAGCCTCTTACCAAGAGATGCCTCACCAAATCACAGCTCCCGGCTCCTTAATTGAGACTGTACCAGGCTAGCAAAGCATCCCTGGCACCTACAGCAGATGCGCTTGTTTCTCATTTGCAGACCCTGTGTACTTGTGCGGCGAGATTCGCTCATTTATGCACGAGGATAGGCAGGCCCAACGGGGCAGAGCATTATATAATTAATGCTGCAGATGCTAGAAGCTACACGAGCCATTATATGGGACAAAACAAACCATGGATATAGATGAGGAGGCTTGTTTGTTGTTAAATCATCGACAAAGTTAACGGGACATTTCGTTTATGGAGATGAATATGCCATTGGTGAAATAGTGAAGACTGATAACTGCCCTTTTCACTCTTTTCGTGTGTTCATGATTCTAAAAGCCTTGGCGTTCCTTAGATTTTGGCATAATGACACCACGCACTTTAATAGGAAAGGTGAAAGTGACTTATTTGTCTTTGTGAACACACCCCATCACACAAACTGCACCACAACAAAATGTGACCTCTGCATTTAAACACATCATGTTCACATATGGGACAGTGGGCAGCTATCAACAACGTCCGGGGAGCAGTGTAGCGGGACGGTACCTTGCTGAAGTGAACCTCAGTGGTGCTCAGGCCGGGACTTGAACCTGCGAACAGGGCAAGGTCCTAACCACTAGGCCACCATTGCCCAATTAGGGTACCACTGCCAAGTCAGGTTTTAATAAGACTCAAACGCATCCATCCATCCATCCATACATCCATTTTCTAAACTGTTTCTTCCATTTCGGGTCATGGGGGAAGCTGGAGCCAATCCCAGCTGACTACAAGCCCAAGGTGGGGTTCACCCAGAACAGGAGGTCAACCAACCACACACACACACTCACACCTACGGGCAATTTAGAGTAAGTCAGATCGATAATCACTGTACTACCGTGCCGCCCGGTTCCTAACGCAGAACGTTCAGATCAATGACACCTTATCTAGAACACCTGATTCTAATTTTGCAGACTAAAATACGTGCTACATGTTAGGGGGTACTTACTTTTTCCATGTGACTGATAAAAACGTATAAAAATATAAATAAATATTTGATTCTTCAAATAATTTGAAATTATATCTGATTTAATTCATTCAAACATTTTTTTTTTAAATCTACAGTTTTTATGGAACACAATTATTTGTTCACATGAGTGTTTTTTTTTAAAAATATCTAAAATAGCATAAAAGTGAGATTTCCCTGTTTGAAGAGCTGCACAGCACAGCCAGTGAACAGCCTCTATAAACGCAGTCAGACTTGGAAAGAAACTGTAAATTATGGATGATTCCTGCAAAATTAAATAAATACTAAATAAATAAACAAACCAACAAACTAAAAGTCTGATTTACACAAACTGAACCCAAGGAAGATCTGTATACAATCATAAATCCTCCGCTGTGCAAACTGCACAACCATCATGCATGGACAATCACGAGGCAGGCTATGATTGAAGAGATTTGTGCTGTTACATGTCATTTTGCTGCAGCTTGTTTGAAATTATTTCATTTTTTAAATGTGTTTTGTGATGTCCACGACGTCGCCTACTTGTGCATATTTAATGAGAATATATTGTTCATGTTTGATACGTTTTCTAACAGCATTGCTTAATTCACATGGAATTATATTCAAACACTGAGTATAGCATCCGTGCAAAAAAAAAAAAAAGATCCTGCTTTTTCAGTTGTCTTCTCTCTCAAAATGATCCTACTATCATGCAAATTTTGACATTTGCTTGGGGAATATTGATGGTTTCTTTTCACATTTCAGTGGCTGCAGCCCAAAACCCAGCAACAGCACGTGAACTGTGGTTGAACCACACTGACAGCTTTTGTGTCTATTAAGTGTTTCAAAAACGCTTTATTAGTTTTGTCTGCGATTTTCACTTGGTTTTTAATTAATAAAAAATAAACAGATTGTATTTATGAAGCGAAGTGTCTCAAACGCATGTAGAAGTCATGGTGCACAGCTCGCGCTCTTAGAGCATCATGCTGGAGCCCCACCCCCTTCTCCAAAATTGGAGACTCCGGTTTCACACCTAAGAAGTGGAATGAACTTCCCTTGACCATTAGAACTGCAGAGGACACTGTCTTCATGTTCACTGTTATCATGCATTTGCTATTTTGCAACAGGTCAAGAGTCTCACTCAGCTAGCACAACACAGCCATTGCTAACAAGTGACCAGTTAATGGTATGTAACATAAATGGAATTAGTAACATACAGGTGTACAACGCTCATTATAGACACAGGTACACGCTGGAAGTGCACAAACGACACTCAAAAGGCTCAGGTGGAACAGTGCTGCTCCCCTAAATGATGTGCTTGCACATTTTCACTTTGTGCACGAGCAAGTCTGCTTCCTCTGGCAAAAACCGTTCTGGTTTACCAGTTAAAGATGCCATGATAATAGCAACCCCCCAAACGTGAAAGTGACTATTAGTCATTGTGAACACACTCATGCACCACAACAAAAACGTGACCTCTGCATTTAACCCATCACACGTGCACACGTGGAGCAGTAGGCAGTTATGCAGTGTAGGGACTTTACCTTGCTCAAGGGAGCCTCAGTAGTGCCCGGGCCGGGACTTGAACCTGCGACGTTTGGTTCTAACCACTAGACCACCACTGCCCTCATAGCTGCCCATAGCTCCGCCCCTGCCTTTTAAAGGTGGGATGACATGCCATTCTGATTGGTTTATTGCAAGTTAAGCACAAAACGCACCTCTGAATAATTAAGAGAGGTTTTTTTTTTGTGCAAATTAAAATATTTTAGCAAAATGGGTTTGGACACGCCCATAAATGTTAGCTGCATCTTGTGCTTTATGCTTCGCATCAGCTCATCAAAACAGAGCCCTTTGCATTCGATGCTATGCATGTTCATTTCCAAAAAAAATGCAGTTGGTGGCCTGGTGGGTATACGTCAAAAGGATGACATGGCATAAAAAAGTCTACTCTGTAGAACAACTGCGAGCGACAGCACACCTGTAGCAGGGCGGAAAAGCCGGCGTGCTGTATTTTCATTAGAAAGCGAGCTCATACTTCTGACTGAGTAACTCCTGTTTCTGCTGGAGTTCAGTGTCAGTGAACAAAGGTTCTCGCTAAGAGTCGGGGCGGCTGCTGCCGCATTTCCGCCGTATTAGTTCCACGCCGATGCTTTTGTCACGCCGATTCTCAGGGATAGAAAACTTATGCAGCTTCCCCTAGATCAATGCCGCTTCTTCTGGGGGAAATTTTTTTATTTTTTTTGCATTGTGTGCAATGCAGCGAGAAAAACATCAGAGGTGTCCTACTTTCGCGATTGTTCCTAGCACAGTCGTTTAACTAATGGGACCCTCCGCTAAAGGACTGGAGAAATGACAGGAATCGGTTTCTCTGAGTGATTAATTAACATGCAAAATAATTATCACTCGAAAAGACTGAGAAATCTCGCGCTAATGAGCGATGAAATCCCACTTAGGTATGACAGAGGCCCTTTTATGATCCCCCTCCATTCTGCAGACTCACAATCCTGTTATAGGGTAAACCAAAGCTGACGATTGGCTATAAAACCCATGCTTAAAAATAATTCAAGGGTGAAAATCGCTGATCTGGGAACAATGCAGCAGCTTTAGATGTTCATTCATATATCAAAGTGAGACAGATGCTAATTGACTGTGTATGGCCCTGATCTCATCACTGCCTCAATGGGGTTTAAAAATGTAAGATATCGGCTATAAATTGCAAAATCGGGGAACAAAGAGCACCGAAGCAGAGCGCGGAGAGTCAGTGTTTGATAAGAGACGTCCATATTGGCCGTGGAAATGAAAATGGCATTTGCTTAGCTTGAACACACACGATCGTGCGATTCCGAGGTCTCTGGGAGAGGCTGCAACACGAAGGTCAGCTGAGGTAGGGGGAGAGTAGCTGGGAGGGGGCAGGTGAGCGGGGGGAACAAATGGAGCTGAGATGGCGATGCCCTCGGGGATCTTGATCGGCAGCCTGTACTGTGCAGACTGACAGGTGTCTGACAACACTATCTCAACAGCCCTCCAACATCCAATGCCCCGTTACCCCATCAAACACAAAGGCCTAAAAGGGCATATGTGAGTGACAGGCCAGTACATTTGCCTCCCTCAAAGTGGCCGCTGTGACCCCCCAGGATGTGGGGATTTTGAAATAAGATGCGTAAGTAATGTATGAACATTTTTACAGTAAATAATAATAATAATAATAAACTTGATAGTGCACCTTTCATACATTTAAAATGGAGCTCAAAGTGCTTTACACACACAAAAAGAAAGAAAAAAGATGATCTAGTAAAAAAAACAAAAAAAAACAAAAAAAAAACAGTGGCATATGTATAGCAATTAAAAAAAAAGTTATAAAAAAAGACGTTTTAAAACAAAGCAACAATAAAAAATAATAATAAAATCTTGAAGAGATACAAGAATTGATCTATAAAATGCATAGTATGATAAAACGGCTTTTAGAAAATGCTAAAATTAAGGAAGGGGTTTATGCGTAAATTAAAAAAGGATGCACCTATTAAAGAAAGAAACAAAAACAAACAAATAAATAAATAAATTAATTAATTAATAAACTAGTAAACGTTATATGATACCTTTCATACATTTAAAATGCAGTTTAAATTGTAAATTAGCTGCTTAAATGATAAAAGAATGCACATACAATTAAACATTTTTTTTAAATAAAATAAATAAATAGATTAATTAATTAATTAATACATTTAAAGAAAGCTTGGCTAAAATAAAATTTTGCTTTTTGAAACTACTGACTGTACGTTGCATGACATTAAATATGTCACTAATTTATTGATTTTCATAAGCGCTACCTTTTCATGTGCTGGTGGCTTTCTATATACACACACACCGATCAGCCATAACATTATCACCACCTGCCTAATTTAGTGTAGGACCATCTCATTCACTGTGGTGCACTGTGTGTTCTGACTCCTTTCTATCAGAGCCACCATCACTTTTTACACCACAGTAGCTCTTCTGTGGGATCAGACTACACAGGATAGCCTCATTCCCCACACGCAGCAATGAGCCTTGGGTGCCCATTTAGTGTCACACTAAACCAGTGACCTTTTGGTCACAAACCTACTTCTCTTATTGATTTGAATTGATTTTCTCTTTATGCTCTGTTAGCTTTACATACATACGCCGATCAGCCATAACATTAACACCACCTGCTTAATACTGTGTAGGTCCCTCATGCTGCTGAAACAGCCCTGACTGTGGTGCACTGTGTGTTCTGACACCTTACTATCAGAGTTAGCATTTACATTTTGTGCAGCATGAGCTCTTTTTTGGGATTAGATGAGCTGGGCTGGCCTTCGTGCATCAATAAGCCTTGGGTGCCCATGACCTCGTATGCCACAGATGCCCCCCATGTGAAATTATCATTGTAAAAATCACATGACGTGCGAATAACAATGACTGAATGATTATTCATGTGAATGAGGCCTAAAACATATCTGATCATTTTCTATCTCTTAGAACTGGGTCACTCTTACCAAGGGCAGCCTTGGGGAGACAGATGCATCGACATTGCTGTAACATGGGGCTCGACTGCGTCACAGACCACCACCTTAAGTAGTTTGAGGGGTCAATTTTGTATCTGTTTTAGATGCGTCTTTGGGTGTGTTTACATTTGAATTTTTATTGGTGCAGTGGTGTAACAGTTAGGCAGTTGCAACCTGAAGGTCATGGGGTCAAATCCCAGACCGGTACAAGCACCACTGTGCCACGTCGGCTGCCCACTGCTCCTACACGGATGGGTCAAATGCAAGGATCCTGATTCTCAAGATGCATGAAGTTTTCCGATGTAAACAGGGTCACAACTGTGTCCCCCGAAATTACTGGCTGCCTTGATGAAATTGGGAATAAAGGAACGGAGGAACTGTTTTTCCATCGTAATCTTTCATTATATCTAACCCCATGCAAGACAAAGCAATTCCCTAACAGTAGGACAACTCCATGATAAACAGACAAGCAAATAAATACTTGCCTGGAAACATGCCACAGTGATTGGTAACCTTGAGTTTAGTACTTCGTTTATCCTTTCTTTCTCAAGATAACGCCAGCGAGGCTTCTCTTACAATGCCGGAGGAAATGGGAGAAAGCTTATAAATACATCTCAGCCCATTCGACCACACGTAATCTCTCAAGAGTCCCCGGTTCTCACTTTCAGACTCTCCTTTTCAGCTCAGCCCAACGGGGTTTAGGTCAGGGGGCTGTGTTAGTCACTGCAAAAGCTTGATTCTGTGGCCAGTGAACCATTCGTTTGTGTAGATATGGAGGTCTGCTTTGGATCATTGTCCTGCTCAAAGATTCAGCCCTGACCTGGCGTTAGCCTCCCACCAGAGGCAGACAGATTCTGATCTAAAACCTCCTGGTGTTTGATGGAATCCATGACACCACGTATCCTAACAAGTTGTGAAGTGACTCTTTGTCATTGTGAACACACTCAAGCACCACAACGAAATCTGCACTTAACCCATCACACGTGCACACGTGGAGCAGGGGGCAGCTACCAACAGCGCCCGGGGAGCAGTGTAGTGGGACGGTACCTTGCTCAAGGGTAACTCAGTGGTGCCCGGGCTGGGACTCGAACCTGCAACCTTCCGGTCCCAAGGTAGTGTCCTAACCACTAGGCCACCACTGCCCACAAACTTCCCACTGACTTTGCAATACGTGCAGTCTTACACATTCACAGATACTTCATTAATGCTCATTCTGGATGTTTGTCACCTCATCAATCCTTATTGTAGTTAATCCTAGGTGTGTAGAACTTTTAGCCTTTTTTTTAGCTTTAAAGTTTAACATTCTTCATAGAAAGCGACTTATTTGTCATTGTGAACACACTCAGTCACACAAAGTGCACCACAACGAAATGTGACCTCTGCATTTATCCCATCACACATGCAGGGCTGCTATGAAAAGCACTCGGGGAGCAGCGTAGTGGGACGGTACTTTGCTCAAGGGAAACTCTGGACTTTCTGTCGACAAGGGCAAGGTCCTAACCACTAGGCCACCACTGTCCACATATAGTCATAGTTATGATGGCGTGGCAGCACCAGGATGCAGGCAGCTCTGCAATAGTTACAGAGAAGTTTTTGCCTTTCTCCTCTCTGTGCATTAGGGGGGGCATGTGCATCCTCTTTCATGAAGATGCATTACAGTGCCAGTGATGTGAAACATTGTAATTGCTGCACGAAATTACTGGTTTTCATTCAAGACCAACTGGGAAACATCTCCAATAACTGGTCAATTGTGTGAAGACCGTGACCAACTAATTAAGGCTCCGAAAAAAATATTCATGTTTTTGTTCATTTCACATTTTATTTTTTATTATATCTTGCTCTCTTGCTGCAAGGCATCCTTGAGGGCTTTGAAAGGCACCTAAATATGAAATGAATTTTTATGAAGATTAGAGGAAATATGTGATCTTCTTAAGCCTTTAATGCCCCCCCCCCAAAAAAAAAAAACAAAAAAAAATTTATTTTGCATTTTATGCTCATCTGGGGCAATAATAACAATATTTTTTTAAATATTTTTTTGGACAACAACCCCATAGATTTCTTTTTAAATATAGGCCTCTATCAAAGAGTACAGATTTATTTTAACCAAAAAACTCGTAAAATAGTAAAAATCACATAACATTGTTGGATTCTCCTAAAACCTCTCAGAGAAATCCATAAGACTATCAGCCTTTGCCCAACGTCTGGTGAGGAAGCTCACTGAAACGCTCTACCAATTAATTATTATAAATGATTATTAATTGCAGTGGTGCAGTGGTTAGCACTGTCGCCTCACAGTAAGAAGGTTCTGGGTTCGATCCCCGGGTTGGCCACAGGTGCCTTTCTGTGTGGAGTTTGCAAGCTCTCCCCGTGTTCGCGTGGGTTTCCTCTGGGTTCTCCGGTTTCCTCCCACAGTCCAAAAGGCTGCAGTAGGTTGATTGGATTGGAAAATTGCCCGTAGGTGTGAATGTGTGTATGAATGGTTGTCTGTCTGTCTGTGTGTTGCACAGTTGTGTGATGGGTTGGCCTCCTGTCCTGGGTGAACCCTGCCTTAGGCCTGCAGTCAGCTGGGATTGGCTCCTGTGACCCGGAACCGGAAGAAGTGGTTGGAAAATGGATGGATGGATGGATGATTATTAATAATAATTAATAAGACATGTGGAATCCAGCTGATTTTTAAAAAATCATAACTTACCTAAACCAAGTGGTAGTGATTGAGCAATCAAGTGAAGTTCATTGAGTGTTTTAATAAGATGGAGGGAATCAAAATGCGTCACCAAATAATTGACCAGATCATTAAAGACAGCAGAAGTATTTACATTTATTCATTTGGCTGACGCTTTTATCCAAAGTGACTTCCAAGACGTGAAGCAGAGTAGTAGGATGGTACCTTACTCAAGGGTACCTCAGTAGTGCCTGAGCCGGGACTTGAACCTGCGACCTTCAGGTCCCCAGTGCAATGTCCTAACCACTAGGCCACCACTGCCGAACAGTGAGTTAATATTATTATATTAGAGTTAATATTACCAACAGCATATCTCAGATTCTTCTTGCACATTCCCAAACATCATCCAAAATCTGGAAATATAAACCCATGCAGTTAACATGTCCTCTAACGTTTTCAGGCTTTTCATTTCCTGCGTGAAAGCAACTTTGTCTTTTTAGTTGTTACGTCCCTGGTCTTCTTTCCAATTTAGTCGTCTCCCCTGGCTTTTACTCCACCTCTCACATGATACCACCAGCACTGTGCTAGTGAAGGCTAGCGTGTGCTTCCTCCAAGCTGCCAAACATTACGTGAGTGATTGGGGGTGTGAAGGCAGGCAGAGGGAGCGAAGCCAATTTTACTCTCTTGGACTCCCGGCCACGGATGGTTGGAGAACCACTGGGGATCGAACTCGCAATCTCGCGTTGATGGGGCCAGCGCTTAGACAGTTGCGCCACTCGAAAGTCCCTACTTTACACTGTTAATTGGTTGACCTTTACAGTGCGCGAGAAGAGCTGCTGGTGGTTCTGTGATCCTACAGAGAAGGGACTGAAGGAGAAATGGCTTTGTGTCTAAAGTCACTTTAAAGGCCAGTGCGGTGGCTCGTTGTACTAAAAGTGAATACGACGGGAGTAAATTGGACAAGTTAGCAACAAAACTTTTCCTAAAGCAGTGTTTACCAACTCCTGCCCTGGAGGGCCACTGCACCTTTTGTTTTGTCGCCCGACTTGCATAATTGCTTATAATTAAGCCGTTCAGGAGTTAATGAGGTGTGTCAGAGCAGAAAGAATATGAAGGCACAGTGCAGAAGGCCTCTAGGACTGATGCTGGGAAAAACAACCATGCTATAGATTTTTGCATGCATTCAATGGAAGAAATTGCTGAAATCTATTGTATTGTTTGGGTGCGAAGACTGAACACTTTGAACAGTAACACGGATGGGACCAGGTTTGAAGCTTTTTTCTACGTTTTGTGTGGGTGAGCTGTTATTGAATGCTGTCGCGGTTTATGACACGTCGACTTCCTGGTGTCTGTTTTGGTTCAGTGAGCAGCACGTTTATGGTTTTATTGCTGTTTTATGTGGATAATAAGTGTTTGGTGCTGTTTCTGTGTTGGAATGTGACTTGTCGGTCATGTTGTTTGACCTGTCGCTGCACGGGGTGACGTTATTAACAATTTTTTTGTGTTGTGACGTGCCTGCAATAGCGCCACCTTGTTTATGTAAAAACACATTTTTAGAGATTATTAAAGAACGAAAACACATAAAATCTTCACATTTGATAGACATGTGCTCTGGGGGTCAGAGAATCAAGTAATGTCGACGTTTTTGGTGTTTTATCCAGTAGATTAATTACGGATCCTGACTTTTTTAATGACAATTGTGTTTCGTACAGGGCTGTACGACCACCAGGGGGCAGTGCAAATACACTTTAAGCATTACTGTTTTTTTTGTCTATAAGAATTCCCTTTTCTTCCATTGTATTGTAATAGTTTTTGATTTCCTTGCATTATACTATTTTATTCTACTTTTATTATTTTATTAATATTATTTGTGTGCAATTTCGGAGGCGGCTTCGAGTCCAAGAATTTCATTGTTGGTATTGATTTTCCACTGTTGCTTGTGTATGACAATAGAACTTGAACTTGAATAAATGTTAGCATTGAAATATTTGTAAAAAAAAAAAAAGTTATAAAATATTAAAAATATAAGTTTAAGGAATATTTTCTTCTAAAAATCAGATGAAAAATATTTTTTATTATTCTTATTCGTATTCATTGTCAGTGGTACAAGAAGGGGCCGGTCTGCCTCAACAGAGTTCGAACCTCTGCCTTCAGACACACCCCCTCCCAGGCGGCACAGTTTAGTGGGTTAAGAGGACTTTATAGGAGGCACGGTCACAGGAATAAGCAATTTTTGTCTCGTTCCTGAGCGTTTCTTGCATCATTGTTTTAGGGTTTTTGGACTCGACTGTGATTTTTGATATTCCCTATGTTTTTTTGTCACTGTGTATCTGGACTCCTGTGACAACATTATTCATTCCGCTTTAACTGGGATGGTTAGCTATGATCTGTGTCTCCCAGTAAACTCCCATCTTATCTGTACTTGTGTCCTGTGCATTTCGTCAAGGCTCACATTCACAGCTTTTTTTCTATTTATTGCATCGAGTCAATGTTGGATGAAAACCTAGTAATGATGTCACTTTACAGGAACCTTCTTGAATATATATATATATATAGTACAGTACCGTGCAAAAGTCTTAGGCACCTGTGAACAATAGCATTAATGCAAACAAACAAGAAAGCAGTGAAAACAACGAGGAGGAGCTGTTGTGTATAAACATTAGTCGATGATGTGCAGTGTTGGCCTAATGGTTAGAACGCTGCCTTTGGGACCTGAAGGTCACAGGTTCCAGTCCCAGCCTGGGCACCACTGAGGTTTCCTTGAGTAAGGTACCGTCCCACTAAACTGCTCCCCGGGCCCTGTTGGTAGCTGCCCGCTGCTCCACATGTGCACGTGTGATGGGTTAAATGCAGAGGTCCCATTTCGTTGTGGTGCTTGAGTGTGTTCACAATGACACAATGTTTATGGTGTGTGAGCTGTTAGAAGATACAGGTTTGGCTTCAGATTTTTCCTCCATGCCTCCAGTCACTGCATGGATGTGTGTGAAGCTCCATCAGCATCTGATTTCCTCTAATGAAGGACTGAATGAGCCCAAAGCAGAGATTTGATATATATACAAATACACACACACATGACCCAGCCAAGGCTTTTGCAGAGTTCCCAGTAAGATCTAATAATTTATATAATTAAACAAATACAAGATATTTAAATGTAATACATTGTTTATATCATTTGTATTTAATTTAGAATTATATAAAATCTTTTTTTTTTTTTTTCCTCTTTAAAGCCCAGTCAGGGATTCTAACACAAAGCTGTCGAATTTCCAACTGATGTTCTGAAACACTGAATGGATTTGGTAGAAACAACCGTATCCCAGGATCTAAATGGCTTGTTTATTTGCATTCTTTGTAAACAATAGGATCAAACTGTTTGTTACTTTCGCCTCCAGCAGGGCAGTGTGTTCAAAAAATGAGAATCAATGCGCGTTTCCATGGACTCAAAGCTATCAAGAAGTAGCTTCTCAAATCCCCAATTGTGTCTCTGGCTGACAGCATAAAGATGGAGAGAATTTGCAAAGACAATTAAACGTCCATCAACTGAACGGCAACTGAACATGTGTAGCCGTCATGTGGCTAATGTATCTCGACCTATCGGAGTGCGAATACTGAGTACACTTGGTCGGCCTTCCTCTATCCGAAACGTCCAGTCTGATTAAACCTTTAATCCGAGTGAAACACGATGCAGATTCACACACAAAGATACTTACTTACATGTAAAAACAGATGCTGCTATAGAGATTCGGCCAGATGTTCCTTCCTGAGATCATAATCAGTTGCTGATTCTAAATAGTCAACTATTCCTCATCACAAGTGTATAGATGTACAAAAAAAAACTGATCTGGATGTCAAAGAAATATTTTGTCCGTAGCTTGCTAATAGGGGCTGCAGTCTTCACCTCTCAAGCCAAATTTAAACTGACTCGGGCTATTCGTGCTTGTCTGCTGGAAAACAAATGATCGTTTATCAAACTAAATGCATGCAGCCGGCAGCCGCTCCTCTGCACACCAATGAACCGAGATATAGACCGAATCTCTAAAAAGGAAAACATTCACGTTGGCCTGTTTTAGAAACGCAAGTAGCCATTACCATGTGTGCCTCCAAAACCACTTTGCTATTTTAACAGCAGAAAAATCAGACTTCCCACCCACGCAATGTGTAAAAAAGGTTGCCCTCACTCTCAGAGGTGTGTTTTTGCGCATAACATGCAATAAACCAATCAGAATGGCTCGGCACCTCACCTTGAAAAGACAGGGGGCGGAGCTATGGCACATTGCTATTATTATGGTGTGTTTAAACCAGACGGGCGTTCGGTGAGGAAGCGGAACCTGCTGCTCGTGCACAAGGTGAAAGCGTGAGAGCGCATCATTTACAGGAGCAGCTCTGTTC
>JBBPDA010000001.1:49924347-49935917 GCA_037974385.1 Arnoldichthys spilopterus
ACGGTACCTTGCTCAAGGGTACCTCAGTAGTGCCCGGGTCGGGACTCGAACCTGAGACCTTCAGGTCTCAAAGGCAGCGTCCTAACCACTAGGCCACCACTGCCTGCCACATAGGGATTGTTGATCGCAGATCATAGGTGGAATCAAACACTTTATCAAATAAAGACTTTAAATTGTGGAAATTAACAGTAGCACAACCGGCTTCTGTATGAGTTGGTGCTCAGTGTTTCAGCGCCGGTACGGGAGAAGAAAAAAGCGGCATCTCTATTTTTTGAAGCCATGGATTTCATGCATCCATGAGTCACATGGTGAGCTGATATACAGTATGTTTCCTGTAACGACCCTGGCTGATGCTTCATTCAACAAGCTACACATTCCTGCAGTCTAAATACACATAGACAACTGCTAGCGCACGGGCCGTTACCGTGATTCATAATTCAGCTTGTTTGATGAATTTGAGGCCATTGCCAGGCTATGTAAATTAGCTCATAATGGTTTTCAGGACCGACGCCAACTGTAGGTCTGCTTTCATACACACTGGACAAGTATAATATTTTAAAAAAAGATTTTTTTCCCAAGCCACAGACTGCATACTTCTGCAAAGAACGTGTCATTATGCAGGAGTTGAATGTGTTAATGTGATATGTTGATAAATGTTTCATGTATTTGCTCTTAATACCCTGGATGCTACCCAGCTTTTTTTTTTTTTTTTTTTTTTTTTTTCCCAAACACAAGGCTAACCTGAAAACACAGAAACTTTGCAGTAACTGCACTTGGCAACGCCTCATCAAGGTCACCGAATGGCTTTCCCATCCCACACAATTAACCTACTTTCTGTGTGAGGCAGCAATCTTTGGGGAAGCAATTAAAAGCCCACAGCATCCTGCTGTGCGTAGACTTAACATTACAAAAACCTTGAATGCAGGGTCTCCTGCAAGTACGCAGCGGTAAGCGCTCCGCTGTCCCTTTGTCAGGACATGCAAGACTGCAGTTCCACGTAGCCGGGGGCACTTCATTCGGTTCCACTGTTCAGGATGGCTCCAAGGACAGAAAGGACTGAAAGCACATCTCTCCAGCCTCAACCCCGGCGGAAACGCAATCTCTGACAACACAGAGACGTACTCGGGCAGTAAGTAAATCAGCCACTCCAGCTCGACCGCGCGAGAGCCACTCGCAGCCAAATCTGAAGTTGTGTTCCGTGCACTTTTTGACTACCACTCGGCGAGGCAATATTCAGCTTGACAGCAGCCCCTCCCTCCATAAATCATGCAGCAATGCAGGCGCCGAGCCGCAGCCGCGGGAGCTGAACGGCGAGAAGTGACACACATGCGCACGCACACCCACAGCGGCGGCAGAAATGCAGCGAGGTTTGTTTACTGACCTTCCCGTCTTCCCTGCTGGCAACAAACAATCAAAGACGTCTCTCTCTCTCCCTCCGCTCACGCTGGAGTGGGGCAAGGTGACTTCTCTTTCGGCACACTGACAAGGTAGTATTCCACTTCATTGGGTCACTCTTTCACCTGCGAAGACAGCGAAAAGACATTCAGCTACCTCTGGACAGGTGTTTACAGAGCTGCAGTGAATCACATCCCTCAATATAAAGTGAGACAAATGCTTCAGAGCACCGTGCATTTTTAAAAAAAAGTCCTCCCGCATTGGAAAACAGGGAGGCACCGAATGTAGCCGACTCAAATGTGTGCATCATTTCCACATGGGAAAATTATACAGTGGCTCGACTGGGCCGATTAATGTTCTGTCCATTCATCGTGATAACAGCCTATTTTTTCACAATAGACAAATTGGCTTTTATTGTCAGTTCAACCGCACACAGGTAGCACAGTACGAAGTGAAACGGTCCTCCAGGGCCACGGTGCTGCATGAAAACACAGCACCACAAAAAGTACACTGTGAGGATTTTGGTTGTCAGGGAGTATTTGCAAGCCTTAAGGTTTTTTTGCTGCTGGTTTTAATTAAATGAACATTGAACACTAAGATCAAACATGAGTAAGGGAACAAAACAGAATCTAGAAACATAAATACTCACAGGCAAAACCAAACAAAGACAACAGGGAAGTCTCACATGCAACAACAGAACATAGTTACGGCAGGAAGACAACAGAGAACTGAACCAAACACAAGATACTATATGGGACACTAAACGACGTACACCTGAACAGGAAACAAGGAACAGCTGACCAGGGCGGAGGACAGGGGGCTGTTTCACAAAGCAGGACTTCTCAGTTAGCCAGATATCCCCATAGGACGGGCTTGCCATCAGGGCAATACATATATCATCTCATATGTGTGATGGGCACATATGTGTCACATGTGAGTGATAGGCCACCACTGCCCATGTGGTTAGGACGCTGCCTTTGAGACCTGAAGGTCGCAGAATCGAGTCCCGGCCCGGGCACTAGTGAGCAAGGTACTGTCCTGCTACACTGCTCCCCGGGCGCTGTTGGTAGCTGCCGGGTGCTTCATGTGTGCACGTGTGATGGGTTAAATGCAGAGTTTGCATTTCGTCGTGGTGCTTGGGTGTGTTCACAATGACAAATAGTCACTTTCACGTCACTTCATATCACATAAAACACATGCAAACATAGCAGGACAGTGCAAAGACAGACAGCTGCAGTACACAGTTATGGTATCTGCCAGGTGTCAAGTAGCAGGTTGCATAAAGAAGCAAAAATGTAACAGAAACTAGCAACTAGCACATGTTAGTAACTGTGGTCTATGTATAAAGCGCTTTTCACAGACACACAGTCAAAAAGTGCTTCACCGAAAGAAGTAAACAAAAGAACATTAAAACACATAACATTGAGACACATCCATCCATCCATCCATCCATTTTCCAACTGCTTTTTCTGTTTCCGGGTCACGGGGAAGCTGGAGCCAATCCCAGCTGACTGCGGGCCTAAGGTGGGGTACACCCAGGACAGGAGGCCAACCCATCACAGGGCAACAGGTCCTTCAGGTCTCAAAGGCAGCGTCCTAACCACTAAGCCACCACTGCCCATAGCAGCATTGGGCATCCTTGGTTTGCCCATTAGGTGTTCAGACCTGGATTCTGTAAAGCTGCTTTGTGACAACATCAGTTGTAAAAAAAGTGCTGTAGAAAGAAGACCGACTTGGCTTTGCGTTCTGTCTATCTGAGTCGGTTACTGTGGTCACGGTCTCCAAGGTTTCCACATATCTGTGTCATCTCACTCTACACAGTTTTCCGTCTTTGTTAAACAGCCCCTGCTTCTTCTTAGCTTGGGAATGCAGGAAGCGTAAGCTGTTGTGTTATTGTGAATGAAAAGCAAGGTGTATGTGTACAGCTACAACTAGCCAGGAAAGGTCACTCAACTGTTCAATCACACCGAAGAAAAAGAAATGTAATGAATGCACTTGGCTGTGAAATGTGAATGCGTTTTCCACGTGACCAGAATTCCAGCGTCGACACAACTGTTTTTCTGGTTACGCTACGCAGTTAAACATCAAGGTGGCATAAAAGGGTTCCTTAAATGATAGAATAGTGTTGGTTCTTTAAAGAACCATGTGTAAGAGGAGCTCTTGTGGCCATGAGCGGTCTGCATCTCCAGAATACTAACCGGCTCGGCCACGCCCCTCCCAGGTGGTACTCGTTTGGGGGACATCAGGACAGGCATTCAAAAGGAGAGTTGAGACCCGCACTAGGCTGTGAGGTCTCGTATGTTTTGATAGTGTTTGGATGTTATGTTTTGGATGTCTGTTGGAGTTTTTCTGGTTTTTACTATTTTTTTGGTATTTTCAGATTTCTCTCGTCTTGCCCCTGATACATCTGTTTGCCAGTATTTGGAACTTTGCCTGTTTTTTGACCGTGATTTTGGATTTGCCTTTGTTTGCTCTGTTTGCCGATCGCATGACCTGTTTTGCCCAGACCTCAACTATGCCTTGGATGCTACTGTGTACTATTTTTTTTTTACCTAATTTCTGAAGACTTGAACCTTCAAATTTTCCAGCACTTGTGTTCAGAAATACCTAGAGGATCCTCGGATCCTTACACCATGTTTGAAAAAGATTTGAGAGTGTGAAGAAGTTTTAAGTACTTAGGGATCATAAAGTAAAGCTTCTACACCTATAGGGCAGTGGTGGCCTGGTGTTTGGGACCTTGCGCTTGTGAATTGAAGGTTGCAGGTTCAAGTCCACCAGTGAGGGACCCTCGACCAAGATACAGTCCCCTTACACTGCTGCCCAGGGGCTGGCAATAGCTGCCTGCTGCTCCACTTGTGCACGTGTGATGGGTTCAAAGCATAGGTCTTTTCTTTGTGGTGCACTTTGTGTGATTGAGTGTGTTCACAATGATAAATAGTCACTTCACTTTCAAGCTGTGTTATGTATGTACAGGACAGTTATGTATTTTGAGCTTTAAAAAGAATATTTACACTCAATCTTTTCAAACATGGTTTTCTAAGCAGATGTTGAAAGGTAATTTTGAGTGAAACCAGAAGTGGTTGATCAGCATCATCATGTGAAGAACCTTTTCTGAGAGGCTTTATTTTTTAAGAGTGCACTCGTGCAGGTGGAACATACAGTACAGTGCCATGTGAAATTCCTATATTTTGGGGTATTTGTCACACTAAATGGTTTCAAATTCTCATACAAAATGGAATATAAGACAAAGACAATATGAGGATGGATGTAATAATAATAATAATAATACATTTTATTTATGAAGCACTTTATAAACTAAAGGTACTCAAAGAAGCTTTGCACGCTCATCTATGAAAAAAGTGAGTTTAGAGACGAGTTATATGATAAGTGATAAGTGATATGAAAATTTGACAGAATATGAGCAGGACGACAAAGAGAATATGACACATAGCAAAGCTTGTATGTAGTTCCTTAGTTTTTGGGGGTTTTGCACCTTCTCATATAATTCGTTGCTGTAGGTTTGGATGACTTCCGGTACGATTCATGACAGATTTCTTCATTTGGAAATGGCTCCGTTTGCACTTTGCAAAATGTCCTAGAGTCTTAGAAATGGCATTGTAACCATCCATCCATTTTCTTCCATTTCTGGGTCACAGGGAAGCTGGAGCCAATCCCAGCTGACTGCGGGCCTAAGGCGGGGTTCACCCAGGACAGGGCAACACACAGACAGACAACCATTCACACACACACTCACACCTACGGGCAATTTTCCAATCCAATCAACCTACTGCAGCCTTTGGACAGTGGGAGGAAACCGGAGAACCCGGAGGAAACCTTACAGGAGAGCTTACAAACTCTGCACAGAAAGGTGCCTGTGGCCAACCCGGGGATCGAACCCAGGACCTTCTCACTGTGAGGCGACAAAGCTAACCACTGCACCACCGTGCCGCCGCATTGTAACCCTTTCTAAACAAATATGTCATCTCTTCTGAGGCCTGCTGAGGCCTTTAGCCATCAAATGTCTGGAAGGTTATGTTGATTATGTGTGTTATCTAACCGATCTCAATTACTATCTACATTTGGTTTATTCCCATCCCCCACCCCACAAAGGAGTTAGTGTCCTTCAATAAATGCAGTTGTCAGGTTTGGGGGTTTCAGGAACTAATTGTGAGCTCAACTGAATAACAGATTTAAGTCAAAGTAATGGACGAACACTGGAACACAATTCAAGAACGGACAAAAGACCACACAAGCAATAAGCGCAAACACTGGGCACATATGCACTAGACGCGATGGGGGACACCTGGGAGTGAGAGGAGCACAGAAACCAGACACAACTGACAACACTAACAACAGGGCAGGGCTAAGGCAAGACACAGGAAGCACATGGAAGAGCAATGACACATGGCAACCTTACAGAAACAATCATTTAAACGCTATGTTGTGTGTTTACTCTAAATTTAGATTTACTCTAACATTAAATATAGTTTGAAGATTTGAAACACCTCAAAATATGCAATAACGGGTGGATTGTGGGACTTTTACCCAGTCCTGTATTATATTTGTATGGAAATGAGGAACAAATCTGACTGAGATAAATTCATACTTTTTTCTGTGTGCATTGTTCCCGTGTTCGGGTGTAATATCGTCTCTAGTGAAGCTCTGTATTGAAAATGGAAAGGTCTTTGAATGAAGAGAAGGATGACCTTTAACCTAGCTCTAAGTAATTTTTCTTGTACCACTTTTTCAGGCATCTGTTCAGTCTTATTAAGCACAAAGTTATGCAGTTTTTCTCTACAGTGTAAAAGGAGTGCAGTTCTTACAATAGCAGCAAATCACTCTACAGTCTCAACAGGGTTGAATGTTTTGGGCTGAATCTGTGCTTTTATAGGCAGTATCATTCTCCAGTTATTGCACATATGCACACATGAACTAAGCTAAATACACACTATTGTTATTAACGCTGCTATTGATTAAATTGACTATGAATATGTTCATATGGCAGTGGTGGCCTAGTGGTTAGGACATTGCGCTAGTCAATCAAGTCCCACCTCGGGCACTACTGAGGTACCCTTGAGCAAGGTACCGTCCCACTACACTGCTCCATGTCTTGGAAGTCGCTTTGGATAAAATGTAAAATGTAAAATATTCTATACCATAAAATGAAACAACTCATTTCATCTGGCTATCATCAACAGGGGGAGCTGATCCATTTGGCCTGAAATCCTATCACTGGGGTTTCCATTCAGGACATCTTAGTGAGATTCAGAAGGTTGTAGGTTCAAGACCCAGCCCGGGTACCACTAAGGTTCCCTTGAGCAAGGTCCTACTACACTGCTCCCTGGGCTCTTCTAATAGCTGCCCACTGCTGCATGTGTGATGGGTTAATCCACTTTGTGTGTGATCGTGTTCACAATGACAAATACTCTCTTTCACGTCATTGTCATGTGAACACTAGTGTGTAAAACCTAAAGGTGGGTGGTTTTTAAAATGTTCTCCTTAAAATGGGTTCCCTAAGTGCCTCCTTGTATTCAAAATTTGTCCTCTTCAGGGCACAAATTGTAACATCTTGAAGCAGCAGTAAATTTGCCATTGTGCGAAAAGGCCTGGGATACAGATACATACCCGCATTCTACATATTACTACACAATCAATCACTGTTTTTTGGACGATATGGTTAAAAAGTAAACCAGGTAACATGAATTGAAATGTTCGTGTAGTGTCAATGATGATTTGTAAAGCAGTGAACAAAATTGGGTGAATATTATAAACAATAAAAACATGAATTTAATTTCAAACCTATTGCTGTAGACTTGTAGAAGTCGTAGCAACTGATAACAGTGCATTAACGTATTGACGCTCAAAGGTGTGTAAGTGTGCTCTTGAGTGTGTGCAGATTCTGTTCTTACTTAAGAAAAAATCTCAAAGAAGAAAACATTGGGGAAAGTCAGAATTTTCATGAAAATGTTCTTCGCATTTTATATTAATTTGGGCCAATAATAAATAATGTTTAATTTTTTATTAAAAACTCTAGTTTTTTTTAAATATAGGCCTCTATCAAACAGTCAACAATTCTCTATATTACAAAACTCTGAATACATCAAAAAATCTAAATAAATCTTTAAAAAATTCTAACTTTCTCTTAAAAATTCTCAGAAAAATCTGTAAAAACTTCCTCAAATGTGTGCGACTAGCAGCCTTTGTCTAACTTCTGATCAGGAAACTGACTAAAAAAAGGTTGACTAATCAAAGACACAGTGAAATGCAGTTGATTTTTTGACCATAACTGACTTGAGTCAAGTTAAGTTCAGTGCATGTTTCAAGAAAATATGAAGACTCAAAACGTTGAGTCTAATTGACCTTGCTCTTGTGTACAGAAGGTTGCAGGTTCAAGACCCAGCCCAGGGAACCACTTGAGCAAGAAACCATATCACTACACTGCTCTCCAGACGCTGTTGATAGCTGACCGCTGCTATACTATGATGGGTTAAATGCATGAGTAACATCTCCAGTGGTGCGACTGTGTGATGCTTTACGGCTGTTTGTAAGTCCTTACAGTACAAACTGTTATGAGATGTTACTGATATTCTTTGAAAATCGAACGTCTGATCAAGAAATAAACAATGCATCTGCATCACCCTCTCAGATTCTTCCCTGGATTCTTTCTAGTAACAAGGGTTAATGGGAAGGTTACGAGTGGCACAACTGAAGCAATTAGCTCACAGTATTTCTACACCGCTGAAGAGCAGATGTTCACAGTGAAAACAAATTCTAAAGGATTGCTTGATCACCGTGTCTTTGTAATGGATTTGCAAGATGCCAACGGAGCTCTCAGATATTCCTTGAGTGTATTTTTATCTCTGGAAAAGACGAAGGGTCAACAGAGTCATGTTACAGGAGTAATTATGTTTCTGTTCAATTTATTATAATTTGACCCACTAAAATACGTACGAACAGGCCTACGACTGCCTCTAAAGGCCTCCGCCTGCCTCTAAAGATAGAAATACATTTGAGGTCTCAAAGTAAATTAATTACAGTAATTATTGTAAATAGTTAAATGGTTTTTATTGCAATACATCATATGCACTACTTAGTGACTTATCAGCATCAACTAGCATGCTGAACCTCTGGAGCTGTAATGTGTGTGTTTGTGTGTTTTTCTTCACCCAATCACCCAAACAGCATCGTGATCCAGGCTCAGGCTCAGCTCCCAGTTGCCATAGGGATTAAGCCCTTCCGGAGAGGCGGTGATATTTCACTTATCCAAATGAGTCAGCACAACGATTCAGCTCAACTCAATTTTAGCTAAATAGTATATTCGGCTGCCTATTTTACAGCCCACTGCTTGCTTCCATTTCCCCCTCATTTGTTGTGATCTGTGAGTTTGCTTGGTAACGAAACAGCAGAATGCTCCATTAGACTGAGAGTCTATGGCCTAAGCATAGCTTAGTTGCCTTTGGGGCAGCTTTTGGCTCTGGATGCCACCCTGTCAGCTTCCCACAGGCCGACGGCTAAGACAAGCCAATTCTAGGCAGGGAGCAAAATCAGGCCAATGCTCAGCGATCACACTCTCACTGCTTCCGTACTCACAACCGCTCACAGGTGTGTCATGATATGAATATTACTGCCATTAATGTGCATAGCATTAAAGAGTAATATTTGAGGTAATACATGCTATGAATTAAATACAGGTTTAGAGCTATTAACCATATTTATGGTGTGTAGCCATTTTTAATGACTGACTGAAGACAATACTGAGATAAATAATGAGAGTATAAGAAAAAGACTGTCCTGTGCCCTGAAATAATTTACTTAAATTTTTTGTGTTTTTGCATTTCTTTATTAATTCAATAATTTATTTATATTTCATTTTATTTTATTTATTTATGTTTTTAATGTTTTTTTTTTTAATAGTTGCATTTTGACTGAGAAAAAAATAATAAAATAAATATAAAAAATTATAACAAATAATTTGTTTTTATTTACTTTTTTATAATGCCCTTTTTTCAGTAATTTTCCTTTAATAATAAATTATTTTGATGATTTTGACCAAAAAAATACGTCTAAAGTCATAGGTGTATTATTAAACCATATTTAAATGGAGAGTTTTAGTAACGTGCAGGTGCAGGATGCTCATTACGCTGCAAGTGCACTAATGACACTCGAAAGGCTTTTATTGGAACAGAGCTGCTCCTGTAAATAATGCGCTGGCACATTTTCACTTCGTGCACGAGCAGGAGGTTCCGCTTCCTTACCCAACACCAATCTGGTTTACCAGGTAAACACCCCATTATAATAGCAATCCACCATAACTCCACCCCTGGCTTTTAAAGGTGACGTGATGGGCCATTCTGATTTGCACGTCAAGCCAAAAACACACATCTGAATAATTAAGAGTATTTCAAAATAGCAAAATTGATTTGGAAATGCCCATAAATGTTAGTTTCACTTCATGCTTTGGGTCAAATAACATATTAACTGTGACCATACCAGGGTCATTAAAGCAATAATCATTCACAAACAGAAGCCTCAGCTAAAAGGATGATGTTATAAAACCCATCAGCTTCCTCCTGACATTCTGTATGTTGCCAGTTGCCAGGTATGTCAGTTACATTGCACACAAGCCCTGGTGACAGCTCCTCTATTGCTATTACTGGCACATACCACCAAAAGCCCCCTCGTCCACCGGTGTAAGTCTTTGAGTAGATATATTCACAGAAACAGGGATCAAGAAGAGTCCCTGGAAGTGAATAGTGCTCCTGGGGAGACTGAAATGAAAGTGCTCTTTCTTACCTAACTCTGCATGTACAATATGAATTGTGGAACCCAATCCAGAAAAGCTGGTCTGCGACGCTAGCAGAAGCATTAATAATTGATAAAAAAATAATAAAATATCACAGGATGGAGCATGATGTTTTTCTTTCATACAGCCGATGCCTTCCAGAGCACAAAGTCAAACACTGGAGCAGTTGCTCTACTGAGATTTGTGTTTCACACAAGGAGAGAAATGAACTGGTAAACAAAGCATAATGAAGGATTTCGTGATGTCAAGGGATTTTGGACGCCCAGTCGTGAAAACATGACATATATCATAATTAGCAAGGCCTCCACAGGCGGGGAGACAGGACAAGCTGGCGTGTATACACGTTGTACATGAGGTCTGAAACATCTCTGCCACTGCAAATGGGTGAACTGAACGCTGCCGGATTATTTCTTCACTTTACGCCTTGACATGTCCCTTCCACCCAAAGCAGCATGAACGAAAATATCCCTCTTCTAGCGAATCAGCAGCCGGAGCCAGATTTTGATTTGGCCGTTTAGTTCGGAAGGCCCAGAAAGCTCATTTACAGGCAGCGACTGATCTAAACTCCTTCTGGACACAGGATGGTCAAGGCTTTGATGTACTGTACACCTTCTTTCTTCCTGGCAGGCAGTCAAGACGGGCTGTCTTTATAATCACACAGCTCCGACTCATCACCCAGAGAGCAGAAGAGAGCACAGCTCACTGCAGCAGCATACGGATCTGTTCTCTCTCTCAGGACAGATTATTCTGAGCGCAGATACGCTCGCTTATACACCCTCATTAAGCTCCGTTCGGCTCGCAGGTAAGTTCTGAAGATGGTGATTTAAACCAAGACTCTTGCTTTTCCATTGTATCCCACCAGAATCCATGTCATTGTCTTTGTACGTCATGTGGACTCTGACCATGGAGTTCAAATCTTTCTCTTTTTTTTTCAGAACAGCTGTTGTTTTTGCCTGTTCACAGATTTGGAGGATTGGAGAGCTCCTCATCAGATGCAGAGAGTAATCCAAGCCAGATCAGAGGGGAACATAATGTATGGCCCCTAAACATCTGTTTAGCACCACATGTGTATTGACTCATAAGAGAAGAGTACAACCCACCTATGCATTGAATAAACAAATATTTGGACGCTTAAGGCACTGAAAATCATAATGACAAGCTATTTAGATTAATGGATGGATGGATGGCTGGACGAACAAACAGGCGGATGGTGGGATGGAAGGATGAATGGGAAGATGAGTGGGCTGCATAAATGCAGTGCATGAGTGAATGGGAAGGGTGAACGGAATAGGCTGGATTGGATGGATGGATGGATGGATGGATGGATGGATGGATGGATGGATGGATGGATGGATGGATGGATGGATGGATG